>CAKNWT010195797.1:0-18123 GCA_932066315.1 Andricus coriarius
GGGGGGAAAGCGACTTTGAACAAAATTTACCCCACCTCCCCCCCCAGGAGACATTAGGGGTGGGTTTTTTTTCGCGAATCGAAAAAAAAATTTCGAATAAAACTTACGTATTTCATAAAGGAGAATCTGAATCTGTAATAAAAAATTGGGGTTCCCATTTGAAATTACAAAGTTACCCCCACCCTCCTGCCTCCTGGGGGGTGGGGTTGGGTAAATTTGTTTAAAGTCGCTTTTCCCCCCCGAAAATAAAAAGTTTTTATTACGGATATTTTTTCATAGGATGCGTATTTCTAGAGATATTTTGATGTCTCAAGTTAAAAAAAAAACACCCTGTATATTGCCCATCACCCTTATCCATTTTCTAAACCCTGTCTGATTCGATGGCTCTATCTTTTTTCTTCAACTTCTTTCTTCAATCTCACCCACAAAACCGTTACACATACTTTATACATGTTGGTATCAGCGTCACACCCCTATAATCTTTAACCTCCTCCCCTTCACCTTTCTTCACTATGGGTACCACTACTCCTTCTTTCCATAATTCTTGCCACCCCTCTCCTCTCCATACTCTATTACACATTACCCATGCCCATTCCTTTAGTTCTGTCCCCCCCATATTTTTAGACTTCATTTGGAATCTCATCTATACCAGGTGCCTTTCCATCTTTCATTATTCCTAACACGTTGAATATTCCTCCCCTTGTTATGTCCTCTTCCTTATCTCTTTCTCTACCATATTTTCCTCCTTTCCTATGTTTTCTCTCTACCCCTCCTAGCAAATCCATAACATATTTTTTCCATTCTACCATTTCAATACCTTTCTGACCTCCTTCTTTTTCTCTTTACATTCCTCATCCCATCCACTTCTATTCCCTCATATATTAACTTCTTTATTGCTTGTGCACTCTAATCCTTTTTCTATTTCTCCTATCATTATTCCCATCTCCTCATCCACATTTCCCTCGCCCATTTTGATATTTCTGACCTTTTCTTTAAACGGTTCTTTCCCTTCCATTGACCAATCCCCTTCTCCTGCTCTTTTTACCTTTGCTTTCTTTTTATCCATATTTTTATTACTTTTTTATCCCTCTAATGTCACTATTATGATTAAGTACTTCGAACCTATATAATCCCCTACCTCTAGTTTTTTTACCGTCTCTCTTACCTCATTATCTGCTATCACATAATCAATTACCGTTCCCCTTTCTCCTCCTGAGCGTGTATATTCCGCTTTCTCATCTCCCTCTATATTTCTGTTTAAGATAAACCATCCTGTGATTTTCCCTGTATATCACCGTTCGCATAAATCCTCATTATCTTTCATTTATCTCCTCACATATTTACCTCTTCTACTATTGGCCCTTCTTGTTGCTCTTGCCTCTCTTTCTTATCCTTCCCTGCTTTAGATTCTTTCCTCACTCAAATCACCATTCCTTCCATTGTTCTGCCTTTTTATTTTTCCTTTTTGCTATCTCTATCTCCCGTACACCTTCTATCTATATTCTGCCATACTTAACGCACGTTCTTTTTCCCTAAGTCCTTTCCTCTTCCGCGATTTGCCTTAACATATACTGCATATTCCTTTCTACCCATATCAAATCATCCTCTATTATCTCCGAGCTTCCATATGAGAACCTCTTCCTAGTCATCACTTCCCTCTTTTGTTTCCATTTCTTCAGTTTCACTAGTACCATTTTTGCTCCTCTTCGCGTTTCCTTTCCTGTGCTTTGCCTCTCCTCTATCTCTACTCTATCATCTATCCTTTTTAGCACATCCTCCACTCCTTCCTTTAATTTCTTCCCTTCTAATCTTAGACCCGTTATCACTATGTTTTTCTTTCTTTCATCTCTTTCTTTCCTTTTTAATCGTCTTTCTACTCCCCGTAGGCTTTCTCTTTCAATATTCCCACTCTCTCCTTCACAAAACTCCTGGGTTGATTTTTCAATCTACACTATCCTACCTTTCAACTGTGCTGCTTTTTTATGATGCTCATCCTGATTTTCTAATCTTTGTTTTAATGTCTGCATCCTTCTTTCTAAATTTTCCCTAACTTCTTCCCATTTTCGCATCCCTTTTCTAAGTTCGGTCATTTCCTTCCTAATTTCTTGTTTTATTTCCTCTCCTCCTTCTTCCTTCCTTTTTTCGTTCATCTGTATTACCTCTATCATCATTTCCCGCAGTTCTTCTAGCTTTAAATTTTCATCTTCTATTGTTCCTCTATGTTCACTACTTCCTCTTTCCGTCCTATCCCTCTTCCTGTTTATAAATGGTCAATCTCTCCCACTCTACCGTTTTCTTATATTGTACCCTCTTTTTTGTCTCACTTTTCGGCGTGCAGAATACTTCCTCGTCTGAACCATCAAAACGATTCGAAGTACCCTCTCACCGTATCGCCTTACGTAACTTGCGTAGCTTCTGTCTCCACGGCGTTACCTCACCCTGCTAATCACACCTTCTTCCGTGCTTCTCTCTCCCTATCCATCCCTATCGCCTACCTAAAAAAGTCTCAAACTCTCAAAACATCACACAACTCTTCACTTTAATTCTTTTTAACATACGAACTCTCATTCATAAAACTCTCTAATATACTCCTCCGATCAATTCACCTCAAATTCCACTGCAAATTCTCTACAATTAGCACCACTCAATTACCGCTCCCTAACGCTTTCATGCCGGAAACGGAAGTCCAAGTCTAAACTATAACTTCAATAATTCTCTTACCGTTTTAATAGTCAACAAATTAAAGAATTTGAAAGACTAAAAAAATGAAAGTCTATTGAAAAGAATCTTATAGAAAGCTACAGAAGAAACTAAGAGTAAAAAGTGATTTAGATAACAATGCTGGGGGCAATCTCGCAATGAAAACAAATTAAGGTCGGTAAGGTTAAAATGAAAAATAATTTATCTTCCATTTTACCTTCTCCACTTTTCATTTTTTGCGTGCCGAGATTACAACCATCATTTTTACTTGAATCACTATTTACCGTTTGTTCTTTGTGTGTTTGCAGTATATTATTGAATATTAAGTGTATTAAAAAGAAAGTAGAAAGCCGAGCTTTAACCTCGAAGATAAGAAGCTGATTCTTCGGACCAAGATGCAGGAGACACACTGTCAGTCGCTGGTAAGAATTCGAGATTACGAGCAGGTCGAGCGGCCTATCATCGAGACGCCATGCCATGCCATGCCGTATACGCCCCGTCGGAAGCAACGATTAGGCTAACCAGGAGAGGACGCGAGATGGGAATCGCCGATTCGACTGGGACTTTGCAGGATGAAAGTACATCAAAATCCATTAGGGGCGTATTTTTTCTTTCGATCTAATGGGCCTTAGTTTTCGAGATATCGAGGTTTGAGTGGTTGCGCTCGAGCGCTCGACTTGCCACTGTAGAGCGGGGACCCGGGCTTGGCGGCCTTGGGCGTTTATTCACAGCCCGACACAAATACTGTGATGAACGAAAAGTCCGCAGGGTTTCTATATCATCAGATATCATTCCTATAGTGTTTTTCACGTAGATTGCGAATCTTAAAAGGAAAATAATCCATCACGTCAAATTTTTGAAAAAGCGGGGTCAGAAAGTAACAAAAAAATTCGTGTTTGTCGCTTTTTGGAAAAGTTGTCAAACACTATAGTCCAGCGGATACTGACTATTTTTCAAGTGAATTATGCAAACAATTTTGAAGATGGGATTCATCTGCAATAAAAAATTATATTTTCGGTAAAACTATGCGAGATACGAAAAAACGTTTAAGAATAAAATTATTCACCTGAAAAGATCTCAGATCATTTTTTAATAGGATGCATATTTTCTTCAATTGTGAAGAACGAAATTTAAATGTAAAAATTATGCGAAAATGTCCGTACAGCGAGTCGCTTTTTCATAATAATAAAATAATGTCCCAGAAAAAGCTGTAGTAATATTTTCAGTTTTAAAAGCATTTAAAAAATGCCTCCGTTTGTGACAGGAAATACATAATTGTTCACGTTATCTGCTGGGCTACTAATGACAACGCAAAATATTTTACAAGACACCTAAAATAACAGCTTAAAGCTTAATCTTCCAACTATTCTAATAGAAAATAAAGAGCTACGACTATTTTTTAGACATGATATCTGGATTTCCAGTGTCATCAATAGACTAATATTTTGTACACATGTGAGTTTCGGCCCTGCGTATAGTGCATATAGAGAAATTTTTGAGTATCGGTATTCCGAGAAAATGACAGTGCCACTGCTGCAGCACTTACGAAAAGTTAAAAAATTTCAAATAAATAATGTGAAAGCAATTTTTCGGGCTTATCAACATTTTCCCAATTTTTTATTTGCAAAATAAAATATAGACTTGAATTTTTACTTTTATTGAATATAATTTGTAAAGATATCATATCATAACAAATAATTCTATTAAAAGTCATTAGATAACAAATTAAATAAAGTGCTTTCAACAAAAATTAGATTCTGGATAAACATTTGTCTTAAAAGTCATTGGTAATTAAATTTATATTATTCATTTTCTTCTTTCCTAAAGCATTCAGGAACACAAACGGAGAAAATCGAGATAATGGATTTATTGTACCTAGGCACTATTGAAAAACTTACATGAAGTGTATATTGATCATCTTAATCCATGTTAGTGAACTGAAATAAGGTGAAAATTATAAAGAAGTTACATGATTTCCTTGAAAAAACATGCATCAACTTTTCGTAAAAATTTATGTAAAAAAGAAATTTGAATAATAATGTTAAATATTTACAAATAATATTCGATAAAAGTAAAAAACCAAGTTTATATATTTTTTTCATAGAAAAATATGTATAATATATAATATAATAAAAAATCGTAGATATTTTTGAGATGAACAATTTGGGTTCTTATCATTTTTCCGTATATTGCATAGTTTGAACGGAAAATATAATTTTATAATTTTAATAACATGCGGATGTTGCTCGCCTTCAAAGTGTTTTTGAGGTTTCGTATACCTAAGAAAATATAGAATTGCTTGTGACATGATTTGCACGATTCACTTGAAAAATAGTCAGTATCCGCTGGACTATAGTGTTTAACAACTTTTCCAAAAAGCGACAAAAACGATTTTTTTTTGCACTTTCTGACCCCGTTTTTTTTCAAAAATTTGACGTGATGGAATATTTTCGTTTTAATATTCGCAGCCTACGTGAAAAAACACTATAGGAATGATATCTGATGATATAGAAACCCTGTGGACTTTTCGCTCATCACAGTATTTGTGTCGGACTGTGAGTAAACGTCCAGGGCCGCCAAGCCCGGGTCCCCGCTCTGCAGTGGCGAGTCGAGCGCTCGAGCGCAAATACTCAAACCTCGATATCTCGAAAACTAAGGCCCATTAGATCGAAAGAAAAAATACGCCCCTAATGGATTTTGATATACTTTCATCCTGCAAAGTCCCAGTCGAATCGGCAAATCCCATCTCGCGTCCTCTCCTTGTAAGGTTATTAACCTGTACGTTAGAAAATAAGATAAATGCTTTTCGTTTGCGCCCTCCCTCGGCAATAATTATTCTTAAGTGCTTTCTTTTTTCCAAATGTCAGTTTTAAGATAACGGTAGGAATCAATTCTAGGGATATTTAACCATCTTGACTCAATTAATCGTAGACTAACCCTGGCTGGGTATCCTAAATATAAATAATAATTCATTCACTTATTCTTTTAGGCATTATATTAATTTATTGTACACGACAAAGCGACTGTCACCCCCCCCCCCCCCCCCGCCACCTGGGTTGCGTTTTTCTTCCTCTGTCAAATTTTCGTTTCCGAAACGCGCTTTCATCAATTTCTGCAGCTTTACCGGGTCCCCCAATTTTTGGTTCATTTACATATAACCAGACTGAGCAATCTCCTGAGATCTGTTAAAGTTGCCCGTTATATAACCCCAGTTCTTAAATTTCAAGGTCTAAGATTATTCTGGAATTTATAACATCTGAGAAGATACTCCCGTTCAGAAAGCACGGTTGCCAGCATTGCTGTCGCAAAGAGTTACTCAGTGTGGACCTAGGCTCCCTTCTACGCACGACACATCGAGGGCAGAGGCGCTTATCCACCGTTTGGAGGATCCTGATGCGGTATCTACATGGATGCACGCTCGGCGTAAAACGCCGACTCCGTCTCGTCTATCTGGCGTTTTACTTGTTAAAGAAAGAGACGTAGTCGGCGTTTTACGCTGAGCGCCCGCTAACATAGTCTCATTTAGATACAGCTTCAGAAAAAAAATACATTACGGCACGAAGACAAGACTCACACGGCAATAACCCCCTCGCTGACCCCGGCCACTACTAGAATTACTCAGCATGCAAGCAGAGATCGCGCCTCAGGACAGGTCCACAATCAAATTTGCAAACGTCGATGTTTGAGCGTATATGCATATTCGATGTCATACGGACGTTGTTGCCAACTATCTGAACCATTTTGCCGTTTTTAATTTTTCGTTGTCTCGCTGCAACCGATACACATGTACGTTTGAACCGGTTCAAAAGTCTACGTTTACAAACTTCATGGTGGAACTGCCCTCATCGGCTTTTCGTCGTACCTCGACGCGCCGCCTCATGTACGATAGGCCACCAAGATACAACCACCCCATCTGCCGACCTGTGGCAGATCGTTGTTTGTATCTCTCCGATTTAATTTAATTTTAAAATTAAATGCTTAGAATATTGGAATTATTTAAATTAAATTAAAACGTAATACACCAGACTCTTGGTTGATGAACAGTATCGGGGGTTGCCTACAAATAGCCTTGTTCATAAAGCGCGTGTATCGAACCGTAAACAGTCATGACCGCCTGAACTATTATCATAATATGTATTGCGCAATATACTTGACTGAGTAGTAGTCCACCGCGTCCCTCCAGATTTAAATATTGGCGACGTTTCGGTAAAAAAAGGCCCTATTCAAACCTTATTGTAAAGATATTCTAAATGAATAAACAATGAGAATCGTGTATTAACCCATAAAATGTGTCTGTAATTAAAAACACAGATAACAGTCAATGCCAAAAATGTATGAAGATAAAACAAACATCAGTGAAATGACTCTTAGAGTAATCATTTTAGAAGTGTTGAATGGAGTAATTCATGTAATTCAGAAAATAAAGGAATATAATAAAAAAAATGTAATCAATACTGATTTTTTTATTCGAATTGACCATCATAAGCCATTCAATAGTAATGCTTTTATCTACAAAAGGTCGAGACTATAGAAACTTATTACGTAAATATTTTCAAACAAAGGTATGTATGAATAATTTCTAATTTTTTTATTTGATTGCATTAATTAATTCCGCGATTAGTCGGTCTGCAGCGCTGCGTGTTACTGTTTCTCGCAAGTGAGATCAACGCCAAAGATATAAGATTGCTTCTACTTGCAACCGTGAATTAATTTTTTAAGCGGCTTACCAGCTGTCCTAGCTTTTGATATTAAAGATATTCATGCAACTATTTTGGACTTAATAAAATAAATAAATTTGTTTCATCAGAAACTTCAGAAATATCAAAAAATTTATTATTAATCATTACTGTCTAAAAATCTAAATTTCTCAAAAACAAAGTTCAAAAAGTACCAGCGAAATCTCTACCACTGTTTGAGACAATTTTAATTTAAAATCAATTTCCGACTCGATTATATCCATATGGATGAAGTCCTACGAAAAGACCAGGTTTTTCAGGACGTGTCCTATGTGGGTTCTGAAAAAAGGTTGGTTTATTTTCTTTTACTGTATTTCTATTTTTAATTTTCAGATAAAGCGAGCTAAGACAGCTGCCATCAGGTGAGTATACGGTGAGCTTCAAGGTGTACTGAAATTTTGGATACGGTGGCATTGTGGTTTGGAGTCACCAGCCCCGTCTGAAAGTCCGATTTTCGAGGCCTATACAGCGCTTCGTAAGTCACCAATATCAGGCTTCTCTATTTCCTTCCTGCTACGCAATCACTTCTTCTTCCTAGGAAAGAAATAGTATATTACATAGCCAGGGGCACAAGGCAGCGATTTCTGACGAGTATTCTAGGTTTATGGAAATTTATAGAAGTTGCCATGAATTTCTATTATTTACCGGTAACTTTTGATAATTTTGATAACAATTCAGCTGAACGCGCGAATCGTGCTCGAAATTGTTGGTTAAATGCCTTTCTATGGCTTCTTGACATTCGTTGGCCCTACAACTATCCAATTAATCGGTCCTCCTTATTAGAAACAAAAGTCAAACTTTCAGCAGGGTTTTTGTGAAAAATACAGTGCATGCCAATGGGAGACCGCAGTTTCATGACTCGTGTGAATGCCGCCCTCGCTTCTCTCGTGCGGCGAACTTTGCGCTTCTCGGTAATCACAGCCGTTCTCCCCTTTTCACGCACTATTTACTAAGTAAAATTTCGGAACGCATTCGACAAAAGACAACAGTAAACTGCTTCAAAGTCAAGCCACCCCCAACAGGTGGCCCGACCCTTTTCGGAAATACACACAGGTCACTCTCGATTTTACGGCCATGATTTAAAATTAATATTACGAAGAATTCTTTGGAGGTATTTTGATAAGACGTATTGCTTGGTTTGCAATATGAGACCAATTCATCGGATATTGACTTATTTTCGCAAATCATCCGTAAACTTTACGCTCACGTATTGTGTGTGATCGTGGAGTTTGCTCCTTGCGTTTGAACCTTGTACCTCGGTTCAGCCTGCATGGCGATTTGAGTTTGGCATCTAGACAGAAGGGACGCATGCATGGGCCTCCCTAAATCAGTATCAAACGGATATTCGAGGCCTGTAGACGTGAGAAGGTTCGAGATTGCGAGTGCCTGCGGTGTGTGACAGGGGTGGATCCTCTGTACGTGATGTGCTCTTAATTTTTTGACCAAGTGATGTGCTCTTGATTTGTTCACCATGTGATGTGCTCTTAATTTGTTGACCAAGTGATCTGCTCTTGATTTGTTGACCCAATGATTTTCTGTTAAGTGATTGAGAGTGACGAGGATTGACTTTTAGGATAATGTAAGAGAGATCTCTCTTAGGTTTAAGTTCACAACAAAGTGTATGATATGTTTAATTTGAATTGTACTCTATGATAATTTTAGGTATTAGATTAATTTTGAATAAATGTGTTTTGCCTCATCAGCTAGCGCTGGCTTTTCCCTCAAACCGCGAGGGTATTATTCCTAGGCAAGTTGTTGTTGAATGTTGTTGATCCGCGAAGATTGCTGCATTTTCATTTCTAAGAACCCGACTACTCATTCCTTCCGAATTCCTCTTATACAATATTAAAAAAAATTATAACAATACAAACACTGATGTTCACGCCTCAATTGGAGTAGAAGGTCAGAATCATCTTGTATCCGAGACCTAGCAACAACTTCGTGACTTTTTTACGTACACATTTCTTCCGTGCATTCTCTCCTTACTGACGCAAATCTTTTGTGTAAATCAAAACTTCCTTCTGATAACGAATGAGGCATTCATTTTCATAATAGTAGTGCGCGAACTACAATATAAAAAAATTAGGTAGGAATAATGTTATTCCTGGTTCTTTTCTCGAAAAGTACGAAATACACCGTTTTGCCTCACTAGTAGGGTAGAATGGCTTTAATGAATTTATAGAATGTGAAAAAAGATTACGAAAATTTTTATTTAAACAAAAGAGAGGTATAAAAGGTGATTTTAAATGTTAATTTCATGATGCAGAAATGAAGCTATCAGAGCGAAATCGAAAAACAATGCATTTCATTTGAGAAAAAATCAAAGTTTGCACAAAATGCGTATAACGTCCAACTGTCTTTTATGACTACCTACGAATCTCATCATATCCGGCAAACCCTACTAAAATAAGAGTCAGGAATCGTCAGAAAAAAAGTCAGGACTTCTGACCATTTCTAACCACTTTTGTTACGTTTCTCCACAGAAATTGTCAGGAAAGTTAGAATTCATGAGAAAATGTTCAAAAATCGTCAGAGCTAGGTTTCGATTATTAAGATAGTACGATATTGTTAGGAATCCAAGAATAGAATGCCATAAACCCTAATTCCTTTTATGTACTCTGAGGGTGAATCTGAAAATTTTGTCCATTTTGACGTATTTCTTTCTCTTTACAAGGCACATTTTATTTATCCTAATTTTAAATTTTTTAGAAAAATTGTTAGGTATCTGAAATCGTCGAAACCCGTAAATTCTGAATTTCTAACTTTTAAATCTGTATATGCAACATTGAAAAAAATTGATTAGCTGATGAGCTACCTGATAGGGTGTGAATTAGCATATCTTCAGAAATAGTCAGACTCGTCAGGAATGGTCAGGATGTGCAGAAATCATCAGAACTTAGGACCTTTTGTGGCGATTCCTGGCATTCTTTTTAGTAGGGAATGTGCGATTAAAACATCATTATATTATCAAGAATAAATCATCACAAATCATTGTATCTCTGATCACGCTTGGACTACTTCAGGCTCTGGGTGATCCACCATGGCGGGAGAAACATCAGTCGCTACAGGCGACAGTCGTTTATGTCTTTTGTGACTACAATATAAATAACTGAAAATTGTCAAGAAGACGTCGCAGCTTCGAATGTCAAAAGTCTCTTGCCTTTTGCTACGGCTCGGCGCTTGCGTTCGGTCCGCGCGCTGATTGGCCACAGTTGGCGCGCAATTCAAAATTGGGATTAAAAACAATTCTTGTAATTTAAAAAAATAATTATTGAAAAATGCACAAGAATGTATATAAATTGTACAACTTCTGACTTTAGACAAGAAAAAAATTTATAACACAAATATTTTTTAAATAACAGTTTATTTTCTTGGACTTCCAAAGAATAACTTATATTTCTCAAAATATTTAATTTCAGAAGAATTTTGTTGAAAAACTAATTCAAAATAATCGTTTATAATGATTTAAATATTTTTGATGTATTCTGATAAGAATTCATATAATAATATATCTTGTAAATACATACATTATCGTAACTGCATTGTAGTTATGATTTGAATACTTGGGAAGAAAAAACTAAAACATTGCAAGTCAGCTGTTTGCAATAATCGATTATCAAGTTTCCACATGCTTTTGATTGAAATGCGTTTAAATAAATTTCGAAAAAATGACAAAAACATACTCAAAATAACATTTAAGTATTCAAATCATAACTACAATACAGTTATGATAATTCATGTATTTACAGGTTACCTTATTATATGAATTCTCGTGGGAATACATAAAAAATATTAAAACTATTAAAAACAATTATTTTGAATTTCTGTTTCAAAAAATTTCTTCTGAAATTACATTTTTTGTGAAATATAAGTTATTCTTCGGAAGTCAAAGAAAATAAACTGTTATTTAATGAATATGTGTGTTATAAATTTTTTTCTTGTCTAAAATCAGAAGTTTTAGAATTTATATACATTCTTGTGCATTTTTCAATATTTATTTCAATTACAAGAATTGTTTTTAATTCCAATTTTGAAATGCGCGCCAACTGCGGCCAACCAGCGCGCGTCCCGAACGCAAGCGCAGTAGCAAAAAGCGCCCACATTGGCATAACTGGTTTAAAGGATTCCGCACTTTCCCTATGGAAATTTGGTTTCGGTTAAAGTGGTCCAATTTTATATATTTTTCACACTTTACGGCTGATTCTAAAAATGAAATAAAGCACTGTAAGAATAAACTTTTATTTAATATTTAAGCTGTGACTAGTCGTCTGGAAACATGGGCGGGGCTAGAAAAGGGGGCGGACTAGTAGTCCCGAAATTTCGGGACGACTAACCAAACTCATTAAAAATATTTGACTACTCATCCCAAATTTTTGGACTATAAGACACTTCGAAAATGAGAAATATTTTTTATATAACTAAATTAATAATTGATAATAATTCATGGGTACTTACGGTACAATACATTTGAAACTCTAGTGTCGCCGAATTGAATCGTGTTTTCTATGCCAAGCCACGTGAATTTGAACACAAAACTTTCAGTCATGATTTGTTTTAAGGCGCCAGATAAAAATTGTGTAACCGTTGCGGCGCACAAATTCATCAAATGACTATACTAAAAAAAGTGGAAAACAAATATGAACGTGTATTAAAATAAATTAAAAATATTTTCATATAAGAACGCAGTAGGCACCAGGAAATCCTATAGAAGTCCTTACGATGTACCACCATGTCATGTGACTTGACGTCTTCAAGACATTCTTTGGATCTTTTTATGTCTGTAAAGGGTCACAGCGACAACCGGTTCCGCAATCACTATATGTATGAGTCATACAAATCAACAAAAATAATACAAATAGGCTATTTATAATAGGAAATAAAAAATCTTTTAAATTTTTAGGAATGTATCAATGCCTGTAAAATTGTCAACACTTTTTTCTAAAAACAATTATTGCTTCCTTTTTCGGACGCATTGTTGAAATATTCGCTTTCGAAAATTTCGTCTGCATCATTAGTAATAGGCGTTTCTTGATTTAAATTCAGGCGATTCTGAAATCCGGCAGAGGTCGAAGTAACATCAGTTTTATTAAACAGGTTTCTTATTGTCATCAATTTCCAGTGACCTTCGTCAAAAATATTCTTCACAACAGCCGGTGACGTATAAAGAAAAATTGTCGGAATGCGGTGCCTTTGAAGTTAGAGGACATGGTGGTTTCATGTGGACAACGATTAAAATTGGATGGGTAGTAGGACTGAAGAGTTCTCATTCTAGAATCAAGAGTGCCTAACTTCCTTCCATTCAATCTCCGAAATCCAAACTTTTCTCCTATCTCTGCAGAAAGAACCTTCTTTACGTTTCCTAGATAAACGGGGTGCAGACTTTCAATAGAGGAGCTAACGGACTTCTGCCTTTATGGTGATCCTCATCTACAAGATTTCGGTAATCATCGTCTGTTCAAAGTTCGTGTCCATCATCTGGATGAACCATTGTACCTTAAAATCCTGGAACTGTGTACCGATAGCCTTCAACTTTACATTTAGAGCAGGAGTTTGAAGAATTGTGCCAAAAATGGTTCAAAAAGAAAGGTCTCGCAGGCGCCTCAGCAATCAAATATCTTATAGATAAAGGAAGTCGTCGATTGCTTATCAGAATTCCACCTTCTTCCGCCTGCTCAGCGGTGTGAGATGTATAATCGCGGAACGGACAAATTGATATGCAAGCTCTTATGCATATGCTTGATCTTACGTGTAGCGATATTAAGGGCCGTAAGCTCGCTCTTCGTCCATTGAACCACCCCAAAACGAGTAGAGTAATACCGTGGCGGAAAGCATGTTAGTAGCAGATACCTTGTTCAACGCCGATAGATTTGAAGACCAAATCTGTACAAGCATATGTTTGTATCTGCTTTAGAGAGACTTCTTAACTGATGTTACATCCTGAATGCGACTTTGAGGCATGCGCAGGTATGTATAGGTCTCTTCAGTGTCAAGATGTCTAATGTCTAATAACACTTACGTCCACAAGCTCAGGGTCATTGGAAACGCTAATAATCTTTCCTGTGTACTCCTCGACGATATTTAAAGCACTCTGAAGGTTGCTCTTACCAGAAGCATAGGTCTTCAGGTCATCCATATGAAACACGGGTAACCAGGAGAATTTTCTTAGTGCGAGAGATAGAGGCAGACGTGCGATACAAAAAAGCAGAGCGCTCATGTGACGTTGTTTGTTGTCACATGATTATTTCCAGATGAGATAGTAAACGTAGTTTTCCAAAGGGGCATCAATCTCTCTATGCATCTCACTATGTGTGGATGAACCTTTAAGCTTTCCAACAGACACATGATAAGTCTATGAGAGATTAAATCGAAAGCTTCCCGGTAGTCATTCTAGGCCATTGGCAGAACGCGCTGATGGGCTACTGCGTCTTTGCAGACTCACCTGTCAATTAGCAGGTTCTCTCGGCAGCCTGCTATACCTTTTAGCGAGCCACGTTGTTCGTATCTCTCCCCACACAGGCTCAAGTCTTCGAATAATCCTGTTGTTTACAACAGCTGCAAAGATCCTATATAGTGTGTTCAAACAAGGTATTGGCCTGTAATTCTTTGGGTTAAACAAATTTCCTTTTTTCGTTAGGAGTATAGTGCGTCCTAACACAAGCCACTGTGGAATGGGCTTTTCCGACTTTAAATATGAGGTGAATATGCAGGCCAGATGTTGATGTGGAGAAGTAAACTTCTTCCACCAGAAGTTTTTGATAACATCTGATCCTCCAGCGGAAAATTTCTTTGTACCCCTAAGATATTTTTTTACCTCTTCGGCAGTGATTCATGGACATTCCTTTGCAGATGTTATGAGGTTGTCGCAAAATTCCTTGAAACGGATGATATTATTAGTATCTTCTTTCGACTGCAGGTTTTTCGGCATCTTATATACCGCTCTCCAAAAAGTCTCTACCTTGTTAGGCTTTAGTGGATTTTTCACAGAAACAGGGAGATCGCTGATGAGGCGCGATAGGTCAGCGAGGAACTGTTAATTCTCCCATATCCATCTCTCCCTCTTCTGTATTCTCCTCCTTGCGTCAGATAATACCCTCAGTTCTTGGGTGAACTATCAAGCCCTTTCCGTGAATGGTCTACTAGATGTTATGTAGTCAACCACACACTGAATACGGGATGCATTCTGTCTTGCCCATCCAATCTTCTTCTTCAGTTGATGCAAGCGTCTTTTGACCTTTGAATCCAACGCCAGTTTTGGCCTTCGATTTGAATCAGCCAAAGCTCTCGCAGCTCCATAAACTGAACAATTGATGATGCAGAGATCGGACTCCTCCGAGATATCCTTGGGAAGGGAGGCATCCATTTCAGCCAGATTTTGGGGCTGGGGAGGAACCTGCATGTAAATCTTCCTTCTTGTCCTGAAATTGCGATCATCTCGCAGAAGGTGTCTGCTTTCTATGATTGGTCTTAATATCGCTTCCTCATCTTCGTCTACAGCTTGTTCGAGCAAGCGGTTGGAGAAGCGCTCCGCGTATATAGCCATTTTTGAAGAGGTAGGCACGTAGATTTCGCAATGACTGATGCGAAACGTGCTAAAGCTATGGGTGTCTGCTGTCTGGGACCACAGCAAGTCATCCTTGAATTAACTCGTCCACGTAATGCAGTTGTTTCGCCAGTTGGTCGACGTGTATCCATCTAAATTAATTCTCAGCACCCAAAACTCTAGCGTGATTAATGCTATTTGCCGACCCATTGTCGGCTGCTCTGCGCGCTCGATCGTTTTGAACCGCATCCACAACTTTTTGGTGGTTTGGTGGTGTCATTGTTTTGCCCACGAGCAGCTAGGGAAAGGGCTCTTCCGTTCTTTGTAGAGCTCCGTAAGCAATTATAAGGCTGCACACTCTGAAAGGTCGCCCGATATTCCAGGGTCACCGTTTAAAGACACCTCACCCAGGTGCCATTCAACTTTCAGCATGGTGGTTACGCCTCCGCTTAGGGGTTATTCCTGCGGGACCATCCCTGGACAATTGTCCGCGACTGCTTATTAATTATTCTAACCATATACATATATACTGTAAGGCCAAATTCAGAGTAGTCATATATATGACTAGTCATAAGTTGATCTTACGGTATATATATATATATATATATATATATTTGTGTGTGTGTGTGTGTGTGTGTGTGTGTGTGTGTCGTAGGCATTTAGAGGATTCAGGCTTTCAACCGACTGCCCGCGTTCAGAAGAATTTGGAACGAAATCTATACTTGACGACCAAGTGCTTGGTTTATGTGGGCATTCAGAAGAATACTCAGCTATTCTTCAGAAAGCCTGACACATTTTCGGCCATTACAGGAAACCAATCATAGAGTATTAAAACACATTAAATGGCTATTTAACATTTGATTTTTATTTTTCATGTTCATCTAATTAGTGAAATATACTTTTACAAAATAATAAGAATAATGATTTTATGTCATATATTTGAAAATCCTTTTAATTTAAGTTTATGTTTACACTGATTTCGAAGATAAACATTTTATTTTTATGTTGCAATTCGATCACGGAAAGAAGTTAGTAAATGAACTCACCATTTAACATGCCTCATTTGAACTCTGAACACATTTTTTGTAGAATTTAGTGAATATTGCCACGTAACATAGAAGAGTTTACGATTTTCCTTGCACAAGTTACAATTGTAAATAGTAAAATTGAATACATTGTAGAAAAAAAGTGTGTTCGGAGTTTAGTGATCATGTTTAATGGTTAATTTAGATATTTACTCAAAAATTAAAATTTACTAAAAAATAAGCAATTGCCTTTTAATTGAAATTAGATAATCTCTTATCATTCTTATATAAACAAAAATTTTAATCAGAAACGACTACCTATAAACTAAATAAAAAGAAGAGAACATTGTATTTTTATTTCGCAATTTGATCTTGGAAAAAATAAATGACTAAATTCATCATTTGACATGCATCATTTGAACTCTGAACGCATTTTTTGTAGAATTTAGTGAAAACTGCAACGTAAATTAGCCGTATTTAAGATTTTCTTGCACAAGTTACAATTTGAAATAGTAAAATTGTATACATTCTACGAAAAAAGTGTGTTTAGAGTTCAAATGGTACATATCCTTTAATTTAGAGTAGATGATCTTTTCTTCTTATTATATAAACGAAAATTTGAAACAAAATATGATTATGCAACAATAATAATTATTACACTCATAATTATTATTAACATAAATGATAAATTTATTGTAAGAAAATACCGCAGAGAGGAACGTGCAGAGCCAAGAGCCAGGCTAGTCTTTAGATACCTGAATAGAGTGGAGAGCGGGTCCTTATCAGGACAACACATGACTCCTTTGTCCCCGGGTGGTCACTTGTCGCCTTCCGAAAAGTTTTTACTTCAAAGGGAATTAATGCAGAATGGCACTGTCTTAGACCCAAGTTCAGTTCCTTCCGGGTGGTTTACAGAGACGGACCGATTCGGATAGTCGGCTGATTACGTGCGAACATTTCATAGATGTTAAGAATTTGATCATTGAGTTAAAATAAATGAAGTGATCTAGAAATATCTCGTGTCTCAATTATTTAATTATCTTACATCATCGTTTAATTATTTAATTAATATAAAGATTTAAAAATTAAATGATTATTTCATTAATTACTTTTTTCTTTATGTTTGGTTATTAATAATATTATCAATATGATTATAATAAGGCAAATTAAAAAATAAATAAGTATTTACCTTCGAAACCTGTGAAAACAGGAACTTAAATTAAAAGGCTTTTTAAGTATATAACACAAAATCGTTATTCTTATTATTTTATAAAAGTATATTTAATAAATTAGATTAACATGAAAATAAAAATAAAATGTTAAATATCCATTAAATGTGTTTTAATACTCGATAGTTGGTTTCCTTCAATTGCCTAAAATGTTACCGGGTTTCAGAAGAATAGCTGATTGTTCTTTTGAATGCCTAATAGTCTGCGATCCAAGAGATCTTTTGTGTCCATTTTATGTCCTGTTGATTTGATAATTGAGTCTTGCCCAAAATTTTCTCCTGATTCCGAATATAGCGGGTGCACATGTCATATTATTGGTCATTTTGTTGTTATTTAACATGTTCTATCTGTAACACGTCTGTGTGTAAGAGGGTTAGTAACAGCATTGAATGGTGACAGCGGGGACTCATAGATGCTCCACAATCGAAACCATGACCGAATCAGCACACATATTCTTACGCACAGACGTGAAATGTTTGTATTTTTTTTCGAATTTTGTAAAAATTAAACCAATGTTTTTCTCGAAAACTATCAACTAAATTAACATACACCAGTAATAAAATTTGTGCATATCACACGTCTTCAAATGATTATGAAAAAATATGTTCAAAACTTTCATATTTTTCAGAGATATAACGTTTGTTATTCAAACAAATGAAATGTCAAATAACAAACCGACTGGGAATTCGCTATGTGCACCCGATATATTCGGCATCAGGAGAACACTCTGCACAAGAATCAATCGTCAAATCGTCAAGACCTAAAATGGACACAAGCTCTCCTATTCTTATCCCAGACTATACGTAAACCAGGCACTTGGACTCCATGTATAGATTTCGTCGCAAATTCTTCTGAACGCTGGCAATCGGCTGAATGCCTGAATCATCTAAATG
>CAKNWT010195799.1:0-11126 GCA_932066315.1 Andricus coriarius
ATTTTTTGCACAGAAAAAATCTTTTCGGGTTAAAAATTTAATTCTTTGGTTGAAAATTTCATTATTTTGTTGAAAATTCAACAATTTGATTGAAATTTTTTTCTTTCTTGACTACAATTTTTTTTTTTTGCTTGAAAACTCAACTATTTTTTTGAACATTCATCTTTTTCGTTTAAAAATTCATCTCTTTCTGTAGAAATTTCACCTCTTTTAGTCAAAAATGCCACTGTCTGGTTAAAAATTAATCTGTTTCGGTTTAAAATTCAACTGCTTTGTAGCAAATTATTATTTTTCGCTTGAAAATTTAACAATATGGTAGAAAATTCACCCATTTGGTTGAAAATTAGTGTATTTTGTTTTAAATGCGTTTTTTTGATAGAAAAGCCAATTCCTGTGCGTAAAAATTCAACTGTTTGGTTAAATAATTAATTTGCTTTAGTTGAGGATTCATGTAATTGGTTCGAAATTAGTTTTTACTGGTTAAATCCAACTTTTTTTCATTTTAAATTCAAACGTTTTTTGTTGAAATATCACCTACTGCATTTTTCGTTGAAAATTCATATTTTTAGGTGGAAAATTCAACTACTTGGTTGAAAGTTGAACTACTTTCTTAAAAGTTCATTATTTTGTATCAAGATTCATAATATTAGTTGAAAATTATTTTTTTATTAAAAATTAATTTTTATCACTGAAAATTTAACTATTTTGATAAAAATTCAACTGATTGGTTAAAAATTAACTTTTTTCTTGAAAATTCATATTCGCGGGTATAAAATTCAACTGCTTTGTAGGAAATTCGTCTTTTTGGCTTGAAAATTCAACTACATATTAGTTACAAAGTTAAACTATTTTGTAGAAACCAAAAATAAAAAACAAAAGAACAAACGAATTAACTTTCAATCAAAAATAGTTGAATTTTCCTATAGGGTTCTAATAATTCAGTTTGTATTTAAGCATAAAAACGAGATAAGATGAAGTTTCTTGAAAATAGGTAAAAAAAGAGGAATTCTTTAAAAAAGGGGAAAAGAGATAAATAGGGGAACGATTCTGAAGTCTGTAATATCTTCTGGGTTTGTTAACTTACTTGGTTCTGATGAATAAGTAGAAATATTATAAGCATAAATGGTATTGTCCATGCAACTTGCGTAAAGTCTAATACCAGCTGGGCAAATTTGCAAAGACGTGAATCCATTTCGTGTGCTTCCTCCTGAGTACTCTAAAACGTGCTTCGCCATTGGGTCTTTTTTGTGAACTGAGTAGTTTTTCCTTAGATCCCAGACTTTGATTAAACTGGAAGAGATGATGAAATTCAAGGAAACATATTCAAGAACAAAAAACAAGCCTCACAGTACTTTTTCCGCGCTCAAAGGGTAAGAAATTCAGGATAAATTCTTAAGACTTCAAAATAATTGAAGTTAAATCCAAAAGAATTCAAATGAATTGGAAAAAATGGTTTAAATAAAAAAAAATTCCATTGATTTCTGTAAAATTGAAATGATTTTAGAGGAATCTAAGGTAAAATTGACGATTTCGATGAAGTTTTTGAAAATTCAAGGTGAATTTAAAAAATTCAAATGAATTGAAAACAATTTAAAAATATGAAAAAACTTGATTGAATTCAGTATCTTTAAAATGAATTAGAAAAATTCAAGAGAATTCAAAAGAATTGGATGAAATGCCTCAGAATTCAATACGTTAAGAAACTTCAGGATGAATTCAATACAAACTAAAAATTCTAAACATGTATTGAATTAATTAGATTTGAGGGAATTTAGAAGAATCCAAGTAACTTAAAAAAATTCAAGAAAATTCCAAAGAACTGAAAAGAGATCAAGTTGAATTTCAAAAAATTATTTCAAATCTCTTCAAATCTTTGAAACCCTACTAATTTCTAATAAAAAAAGTGACTAATGACTATAAAACATTCAAAAGAATTGAAATGAATTGAAAACAATTTAAAAATATGAAAAAAACTTGATTGAATTCAGTAACTTTAAAATGAACTTCGAAAAATTCCAGAGAATTCAAAAGAATTTGATGAAATGCCTCAGAATTGAAGATTTAAAAAAACTTTAGGATCGATTCAATAAAAACTAAAAATTCAACAAATGCAAGAGAATCCCAAAGAATTTAAAAGATTTCAAGTTGAATTTCAAAAAAAATTTCAAATCTTTGAAACCCTACTAATTTCTAATAAAAAAAGTGACTAATAACTATAAAAAAATTCAAAAGTATTAAAATGAATTGGAAAAAAATTTAAATCGAAAAAATCCATTTATTTCAGTAAAATTGCAGTGAATGAAGATGAATTTAAGGCAAACGTGACGAATTCGATGAAATTCATTAAAAATCAAACTGAAGTTAAGAGAAAATCAAGTGAATTCAAAACAATTAAAAAATATATAAAAATTCATTGAATTGAGTAAGTTTTAAATAAGTTTAGAAAAATTAAAGAGAATTTGATGAAATGCCTAAGAATTTAAGGTGGGTTTTAAAGGCTTCAAGATGAATAATCAAACAAAAACTTTTTAAAAATCCATTGAATGGATTAAAATTGAGTGAATTTAGAAGAATTCAAAAGGATTGATGAGAATTCAGGATAAATTAATAAGAATTCAAGGGAAATGCCAAATGAATTGCAACAATTATTTGAAAATCTCTTGAAATCTTTGAAAACCTACAAAATCCGTCACTTCTAGTGAATAAATTCTTTAAAATCCATTAATATATTAAAATCCCTTGACATTTTTTTCATCTCTTGAATATGCCTTGGATTCTTTTAAAATACCCCAAAATATTTCGAAGTCTTTGAAATGCCTTCAAATTATTGAAATAAATAAAAAAATTCCTAAAATATTTCAAATCCTTTGATATCTTTTGAAATCCCTTGAAACTTTTTAAAGTCCTTGAAAACACCTGGGAATCTTAAAATTATTAAAACCCTTGGAAATCCCTGGAAATTGTTTAAATCTTTTGGAAATGCCTCGAAATCTTTTAAAATACCCTAAAATATTTCAAAGTCTTTGAAATCCCTTCAAACTATTGAAATAAATACAACATTTTCTCAAATATTTCAAATCCTTTGACATTTTTTTAAATCCGTTGAAACTTTTTAAAGGCCCTGAAAATACCTGGGAATCTTAAAACTATTAAAACCCTTCGAAATCCCTTCAAATTGTTTAAATCTCTTGAAAATGCCCTAAAATATGTTAGTCTTTGGAATCCCTTCAAACTATTGAAATAAATAAAAAAAAACCTTAGATATTTGAAATCCTTTGAAATTCCATTAAATTACTGAAAGCAGTAAAAAATTTCGTTGTAAACTTTCAAAATAACCTAAAATATTTCCAATACTTTACAATCTTTTGAAATCCCTTTGAATTTTTTAAAGCTCTTGAAAATGCCCAGGAATTAAAAAAAAATACCTCGGAATATTTCAAATCTTTTGATCATTTTATCAACTGATCCTCAGGATCAATTAAAACTTTTGAAAAAATCCACTGAATTAAGTAGAATTGAGTAAATGTAGAAGAATTCAAGTAAATTGAAAAATTCCAAAGAATTAATCAGAATTCATCGTGAATACCAAAAAATAATTTCAAATCTCTTCAAATCTTTGAAACCCTAGAAAATACCTCACTCCTCGTCAATAAATTCTTTGAAATCCACTAAAAAATGATAAAATTCCGTGAAATTCTATCATGATATTTCCTGAAATCCTGGAAAATGTATTAAAATACATTGAGAGTTTTAAAATCCCTAAAAATCATTGAAATCCTGGGATATTTTATAAACTTCTGTGAAATCTTTTTAAATATCTTAAAACCTTATAGGTTTTGTAAAATCGTTCCATATCTTCTGAAATTTTAGAAAATTCTTTATTCTAAAATATTTTAAAAGCTTTAAAATCCTTTCAAATTGAAGAAATTACTAAAAAAAATGCCTTGGAATTATTATTAAAAATCCTTTTAAATTATTGAAATCTATTAATAATTTCTCGGGATCTTTATAAATACCCTGAAATATTTCAAAAGAATTCAAGACACTTCAGAAATAGGTATAGACCTGAATTGTATAGTGATTAACCCATGAGTTAATTTATTGAAAGAAAAGTAACTAATGTGATCTTTTCATTTAAAAAGTGATTAAAAAATGATTTGAGAAAAAAAGTGATTAATAGTGAATGTGTGGAAGCCCTGAATATTTTTTACAGTTGCTTTTTACAGAAATTCCCTAATGTGCTACTCTGTTCAAAATCCCTTACTCTTGAAAACTTTGATCTTATTGTAATTTTTTTTAAAGTTACATTATGGGGTGGAAATAGGGTACTATAGGGACCAAATCTTGAAAATAGGGTACTTTAGGGGCCTAAACTGAATATAGGTTACAACAGAAGATATAGGGACCGGTCTGTGAGGCCTGAAACAATGAACTCATCAGATCTATTTCAAAATTATGGAAGGATTTAAAAAAATTACCCATCTCCTGCTGAACAAGATATTAAAGTAAAATCATCCTGAAAAGCGAGGCCTGTAATACTTTGGGATCGAGATGCAGGCGTCAAAGACTTTTTCTTTGCACTATTAGAGAGACTTTTACCAATAGCGTGTGCATTCATCATGCAATTGTCTGGTTTCGGATTCACGCCGTGATTAGCTCGAGTATCCCAAACCATAATTACTCCATCTCTAGCTCCTGTCGCAAAGACCGCTGCAATTAATTAAAATTATTTTAATATCAATGGGTAAGCAAGGTATCTAGTGTTTCTTAAAAAAAAATTCAGGACTTTTCCAGGTTTTCCAGGAGAAAAAAAAACATATTTCCAGGTACCTTTTTTTTGACAGTAATAAAATACTTTTCTCGAAACATATTAGAAATTGTAGAGCTAGTGGAACTAAAAAAAGTGTCATATGCGAAATTTCTCATTCGCCCCCAAAATCTGATGTTAGGGTTAAAAAAAAACTTTTTTTGTTGACTATTGATATAATCAAAGCGAGTTCAATTCGGTATATAATTAACTTTTTTATTGGAATTGGTTGAAATTTGACTGAGTTATCGAATTTTAAGCTATACTTAAATTTTAATTTTCAATATAATAATTAAATTTTCAACAAAATAATTGAATTTTTAACCAAATTGTTTAATCTTCAACCTACAAAGATGAATTTTTAATAAAAAAGATTGAACTTCAACCAAAAACAGTTGCATTTTAAACGAAATAATTAGATTTTTTAGAATACAGTTTAATTTTGAACCAAAAAAGGTAAATTTTAAAACCCAAATAATGAATTTTGTATCCAAATAGACGGATGTTAAACAAACCAGTTGAATTTTCAACAAAAAGGATGAGTTTTTAACAAAATACTTAAATTTACCACAAAAAGATGAATCCTCACACAAAAATTTATCTAATCGTTGATATTGCAGTAAAAAACCGAATTTGCAATAAAACAGTTAAATTTTCAACCACAGATGAATTTTTAACTAAATGACGAATCTGCAGCCAAGAAAATGAACTTTTCAAAATCTAGCCAAAAAGGACAAAATTTCAACCCAGAAGGCGAATATTCTACAAAACAGTTGAATTTTCAATCGGCAAATATTAACTTTCTACCAAAAAGACGAATTTTCAACCAAATAATTTAAATTTCAACAAAAGAGATGAATTTTTAATTAAAATCACGAATCTTCAAACAACAAAAAATTAACTATAACTATAAAATGTAACTATTTTGTTCAAAATTTGTGTACTTTGTTGAAAATTCGTCTTTTTTGGTAGAAAATCAATTTTTATGGTTAAAAATCGAGTATTTAGTTAAAAATTCCTGTTTTTGATTAAACAGTAATTTTTTAAGTGGGAATTCAACTATTTTGTTAAAAATTGAATTGGCTGGTTGTCAATTAACTATTTTTTTGTTGAAAATTCATATTCTCGGGTTGAAAATTCAACAATTTGGTACAAAAGTAAACTGTTTTGTTGAGAAATCATCTTTCTGTAGAAATTTCGCCTTTTTTGTTTTAAAATTAAACTGTCTGTTTAAAAAATAATCTGTTTCGATTAATAATTGAATATTTTGTTGAAAATTTACATTTTCATGTTGAAAATTCAACTGTTTTGTAGAAAATTCGTGGTTTCGACTCAAAAATACAACAATTTGGTAGAAAATTTAGCTATTTAGTTAAAAAATTGTGTATTTTGTTGAAAATTCGTCTTGTTCGGTAGAAATTCAATTTTTTGGGTTAAACTCAAGTCTTTTGTTGAGAATTCATCTTTATTGGTTAAATCCAACTGTTTTATTTTTTATTTTTTATTAAAATCGTTTTTTGTTGAAATATAAACTATTACCTTTTTCGCTGAAAAATCATCTTTTCAGGTAGAAAATTCAACTCCTTGGTTGAAAGTTGAACTATTTTCTTAAAAGCTCATTTTTTTGGTTGAAGATTCATAATTTTAGTTGAAAATTCCTTTTTTTTGTGGTTGAAAAGTAATTTTTCAACTAAAAATTGAAATGATTGGTTATTAAATAACTTTTTTGTTGAAAAATCATCATCTCGCGTAAAAAATTTAACTGTTCTATACAGACACTTCGTTTTTTTGGTTTAAAAATTCAACAGTTTGGTACACAAGTAAACAGTTTTGTAGAAAATGCATTTTTTAAATTGAAAATTAATTCTTCTGTCAATTTAACTGCTCCAATTATGGCTAAAAATTGATCTTTTTGGTTTAAAAATTCAACTATTTAGTTACAAAAATTTAGAACAAAATATAAACTAAAAATTAATTAAATAAAACTTAGACTAACATCACATCCATTGTTCAAATTATTTAGTTGAAAATTTATGTAGTTTGTTACAAATTCGTCTTTTTTGGTAGAAAATTAATATTTTGGTTGAAAATTTAACTACTTTGTTGAACATTCAATTGTTTTGTTGAACGCTCATGTTTTTAGCTTGAAACTTCAACATTTTTGATTACATTTTTTTCTTTATTGATTGAAAAATCTTTCTTTGTTGAAAATTCGCTGCGAAAAAGTTTCAAATAGTGTCAACAGTGTGGCAAGTTCGATACCTGTGAGTATCTTAACTCCTAAAGCTAATGACGTAGATAAATTTAAAAAAGTTGTCCAAAAGTTTCTTTAAAGTATGGTATTATTTTTTTGATAAGTGCAGGTATTTGGCTTGTTCTTTATTCTAGTTTATTTTTTGTACATTATTATTTTTTCTGCAAAACGAAAAAAATCCACAGTTTTCATAAAAAATGTGTTTTTGATTATCGTCAAAATTGACTTTCGAGGAAAAAATTTGAATACTTTTTTTTTAACGACAGCATCAAATGTTATTAATTGAAAAACTACTATCTTAACCGGTTTTATTTATATTTAGTAACATTTTGAAACGTAACGCGTTAGAAAAAAGTGCCAAGAGGCTTATTTGTAGACATTTTTAAGAGAAATAATTTTGTCCTGCAGAATTTCATCGTACCTCTTTTATTTTTTTTAAACGTGAATTTTAGTTATCTTTCCTTGAAGGGGAGATAAAATTTCGATAAAATCTCATGAAATAATATTCACGCTAAGGTACAAATTGAGAATAGAAAATGGCTAGTGTTTTTGAATAAGTTATCTTTCAACATTTTCCGAAAAATCTTCACGAGTTTTTTATTTTTGAAGTTTTTTTTTTAGAATTTTGCAGGCTGATTCAAAACGGAAAATAAAAATTCGATAAGGTGCAAGACCGAAAAATTAAATTCCTGTATTAGTTTGAATAATACTTTAAAGATCGAAATATTTATAACATTGTCAAAAACAAATGTCAACAAATTAAAAATTAAAATGAAAACGCTCTTACCAGATTTTGGCAATTAATACTGTACATAAAATTTGTCATTGTAAATTGAAAAGAGGTAAAAAAGTTACAAATTTACAAAATAGGTGAAAAAGGTAAAAAATTAATTATTATTGAATAATTAAAAAATTCATCAATAAATTACCATTATCTTGCTGGCGAAAGACGACATTTTTTACACTTCGCGTATGAGCGACGAAGGATTGAATTAAATTGAAGCCAGTAGGTGTAACATCCCATAATCGAGCTGAGTGGTCTCCGGATGCAGTGACGAGTTTCATTTCCTTTGGCATCCAAGATAAATCGAAAATTGCATTGCGATGCGCCTGAAAAAACATTAAATTATAGTAAAGTATGTAGAATAATCGTTTCCTATTAATGAAATATTATAATGTAAAAAAAATCCTTTAAATTGCTTCCAAAATTCTACTCTTTTAATAAAACCAAACATAAATAGGGTGGCCAATAAAATCTTAGAAAAAAGTTCCTGGTTATTTCTTGCTTTATTCTCGATTTTTATGTATTTTTTTCTGATCATTTAAATGTGAATTCTTCTTGGTAAATAAATGATAATATTTAATATAATATAATAAAAATATAAATAAAATTCTTAATAAATAAATGTTTATTGTTTCATTTCGGCGATGTGAAATAACTACTTTTTGGTTTATAAATACATTATTTTACCACTTTCTCAGTTAATGACAGTGGCTTTCAATAAAAATAATGTCAGAGTTCCCAGCCAGTTCTTGAAATTTTTAGAGAATTTACCAGAATTATAGTGAATTAAAAATAATTACGATTTAAATAAAATTATAGACAAATTAGTAGAATTGTGGCGAATTTAACCGAATTTCAGTCCACATTCTAGAGTATTCAATAAGTTACATTTTCGACCAAAAAAGTTGAGTTTTTAACCAAATATGTAGTTGAATTTTTAACTAAAAAAGATCAATTTCAATCAAAAATGGAATAGTTAAATTTCCGGCTCGAAAACTAATTTTCAACAAAATAGTTAAATTTTCGACTAAAAAGCTGAATTTTCAACTAAAATGATGAATCTTCAGAAGAAGAAAAAACGATGTTTAACAAAGTGGTTTCATTTTCAACCAGAAAAGATGAATTCTTAATAAAAAATGTAATAGTTAATATTTCAAGCAAGAAAGATTTTAATTTGAAATAAAAAATAGTTGAATTCTCAAACCAAATTGTAACCAAATTGTTGAATGTTAAATCGAAAAGGGGAAACTCGCTACAAAACAGTTTAATTTTCAAACAAATAGTTGAATTTTCTACCAAAATAATAGAATTTTCAACACAAAAAGATGAATTTTCAACAATATAGTTCATTTACAAGCAAATAGTTGAGTTTTTAACTAAAATCAATCAATTTTCAACCAAGAATGGAATATTTAAATTTTCAGTTCAAAAAATTAGTTTTCAACAACAATAAAACGAATTTCCAACAAAATAGTTTAATTTTTGTCTAAAGAGATGATTCTTCAAGTCGTTAAATGAATTTTTAACAAAGTAGTTGAATTTTCGACCAAGTAGTTGAATTTTCAACCAAGAAGATTAATTTTCTACCAAAAAAGACGATTTCTCAACAGAATACAAGAATTTTCCAGCAAATAGTTCAATTTTCAACTAAAAAGAATCCATTTTCAACCAAAAATGGAATAGTTAAATTTTCAGTTCAAAAAATTAATATTTAACAATAACACAAGAAACAAATTTTCTGAAAAATAGCTAAATTCTTGTTCAAACAGATAAATAAAATATATTTTTAACAAAGTAGTTCAACTTTAAATGAAGTAGTTGAATTTCCAGCCAAAAAATATGAATTGCAACTAAAATCGATCAATTTTCAGCCAAAAATCGAAAAGATAAATTTTCAGATAAGAAAATTAATTTTCAACTAAAAAAAAAGGATTTGGAACAAAATAGTTCAATCATCAACCAATAAAATTAATTTTTAACAATGTAGTTTAACTTTCAACCAATTAGTTGAATTTTTGATAAAAAAGAGGACTTTTTGACAAACTAGTTGCATTTTTTAACAAAATAATTAATTGTTCAATCAAATAGTAAAATTTTTAAGCGAGAGAGACGAATTCTATATAATAGAAGACTGCATTAAAAAAATATGAACATTCAACCAACAATAGTTTGATTTTATTTTTGAGTTATATTAATTCAGTTTGCAATTAAACGAAAAACGAGAAAAAGGGAAAGTTTTTTGAAAATAGGGGCAAAAAGAGAAATTCTTCAAAAAATAAGGAAAAAGGGGAATGGGGGAAAGAGTGTGAAGTCTACGCTTATTGTCTAGTGGAATTCAAGCTTTTAGATTAAAAATGCGAACCTCATGGCCTTGTAATTGCTCATTTGGCTGTCCTTTTTTAGTCGTGTCTTGTAGAGCAATATTTCCATCTTCGTTAGCTAAAGCTATATACTGTTCGTGCCCTTTTATAGGACAAAAACGGCATGCAAAAATTGGCGGTTCTGGATTAAAATCAGGTGCACCGTGATTCGGAGTTACACCACGATATACATCGGTGCTGTAACACTTTAGGCGTTGAACAGCCACATCATAATTCGTTGTTCTTTCTATAAGAAAAAAAAATTAATTAAACAGGCATTTTTTTTTAAATACACGGATTTTGAACAAAACAAGTCAAATTTTTAACCAAATAGTGCAATTTTTAACAAAAAAAAATGAATTTTCAACTAAACTGAGGAATCTTTACCAAAAAAAAAAAAATGAATTTTGAAACAAGAAGATTAATTTTTTACCAAAAAAAGATCCATTTTTAACCAAAAACAGAACAATTATATATACAGTATGAGAAATTAATTTTTAACCATAAAAAAATGAATTTTCGAACCAACCAGTGTTGTATAGCTGAACCAAGTTTAGATGAAAGTTTCAAGTAAATGGTATTTTTTATTGTTTATGGCATCCTGGAAAAAAGTTCTAATTCCCGGTTTATTTTCCAGATATCTCAAGTTTTTTTTTCAGGTAAAATTTTTATAGTACAGAGCCAGTTAAATATTCCGCATGTTTTTAGACAACAAATTATATTACAAGATATTATTAAATATATTAGCACCATCGATTAATTAAGTAATAGTAAAAACATAATAAATAATTTCTCGAGTTTGTCCCTAAAGTTCATGACTTTCAATAATAATTCAAACAAATTTTTATTATATCTCCTTATGCTTAAAATGCAGGGCACATTTAGGTAAAATTAATGTGGGTACTATATTAAATTCAATTT
>CAKNWT010195801.1:0-18122 GCA_932066315.1 Andricus coriarius
AATCCCAATTAAATATTCTTTTCCAATATTGCTGAAATATTTCAGAGAAATATTGCCCGGGTCGGACATTCACATGTTTCTCGAACGCTGCTGCAATATTCATTTGGAATTTTGCCAATGTTTCAATTAAATATTCCAACAATATTTCTGCAACATTGCGTGTTATGTGGGCGATTTATCGGGTCTAACAACTCCATTATTAGCAATAATAACGCTCGGAAATTTTTGTCGGTGGTTTCATTAAAAAGAGCAACTCAAAAACTATCGAAAGGTGTGAAAACCTCGACTTCGATTTTTTTAGAGTTAGCCCCCTTTTTTTCTGCCTGGCATTTGACGACGGCTCACGTTTTTTTTTACAGTTTTGCGGCAAAAAAACATAGACGGTAGCTTTTTACCCGAAGTCAGAGCAAGATGGAACCCCATCTTGAAATTAGCTGCAAGAAAATGTGTTCCAGAGTTTTTACTGATTGTGCAGGCCTGTATGTCTGTAGAAAAAGGTATTGGTAACGGTGGTCGGAGTGGACGCGTCGATTTGCTGCTCTCCGCAGTTTTGAAGTTTCGCTTGTTTTTCTTGCTCTTTTTTAAATAAAAATGTGCAAGTTGTAACTTTGAGTGTTCCTGGTGCGTCTGAGGTCCTGGTGGACCTGAGGTGCTTGTGTGTTTATAGTGTGGCGTTTGAAGTCATCTGGCCTATGCGAATTTTAACATTTCAGAAAAAAAACTTTGATAAATGGGAAAGGAAGATATGACCAAAATTAAAAAGGATGCCAATGATTTAAAATTAAAAGTGGCTACTCTTGGGCATGGGCTGAACTTAAGCGAACAGGCGGTCCTTCAAACGACTTTGGAAATTCATAATTTCTCAATGAAACCCAATGAAGACCTTTTTACGACCATGGGCTCAACAGCTAGGGTTCTTGACGTTCTCTTTACGAGGGAAGATGTGGTCAAAATATATAGAATCATAAGGGCACCTGTACTCACAAAATCCCCCCCCCCCCCATCATTTTCGCGAAACTCGGTAGTCAACAACTGCGAGATAAATTCGTTGAGAGACTTAAGGTTTTCAGACACTTTTCTACTGAAAACTTCGGGTGGTCTACGTGAGGCCCTGTCATCTTTGAACAGGAAAATCTGCACCATTGCCCTGGGTCTCAGAAGTGCAGCCTCCTAATAAGACCGGGCTCGGGCTTCTAGGGGAATATAATTCCGAGAAATCAGTTACCCCCACCCTCGGTCTGAAATCGCCACGAAAAATTCTCGGATCAACTTTCGAATAGGACCGCTTGTATTCGAGTCATATTCAAGTGAGAATTACATGTATAAAAAATTATTGTCTCAAGCTTAAGATGGTTACAGCCCAATGTGTCGAAGGCATTTTTGTGTAGTTGGATTTTATTTTTTATTTTTGAATAGTATGCACGGGGCTGTCCCGGTATATATTATCAGTCACGAACGCATTATTGTAATGCAATCAAGTGATCTGATAAGAACGTGTGCCTTAACACATTGGGCAAAGCCTGGTTTTTACCCCATCATTCACGGACTGGGTTGCAGTCAAGTACATGATGGGGGGACCTACAGCTTAAGGTGGGATCCAAACCACCAGAACCTCGGTAAAGGTACATTGCAAAATTTCAAGAGGTACCGGCTCAGGGATCGAACTCCGGACCTCTAAGGCGAAGTCCGAGCATCTAACCAACTGAGCCACCGAGGCTCTTATTCTTTTTAATACTATTATTATCAGTATCAGTATTATTTAAAATATTTTAAATATATTATTCTAAATAAGTATTATGAGTAAGGTAAAATTTTTATTTGGGGAAAAATACTCAATTTGTGATTTGCAAGAGGTGCTTGGCAGTATTTGACGAAATTTCATGTGATACAATTTTTTTTTTAAATTGAATTGAAAAATATTATTTTTTAACCAGGATTGCTGAACATGTTACTTTGTGTTACCTTATTTTAGATAATTAAATATTTTTATTCATATATTTATATAAAAAATGTATAAATATTAATAAGTATTAACAATAGATAAATGAAATTTATTACAAAATCAATTGAAATTTTCATTAATATACTATTATTCAAAGCATAAATTAAGATCAATACACAATTTCCACGCGCGGTCTTATTTGGAGGTTCGCCCCCGATTCTATGATGCGCGAAATAGTGGGGCGGCTTACGAACAAAGAAATATTACTAAAAATTTCGAGACAATATTTTGGCAATATTTCGCAGACACTTTGCAGACACATACGCCAATCCCAATTCAATATTCATTTCCAATATTGCTGAAATATTTCAGAGAAATATTGCCCGGGTCGGACATTCACATGTTTCTCGAACGCTGCTGCAATATTCATTTGGAATGTTGCCAATGTTTCAATTAAATATTCCAGCAATATTTCTGCAACATTGCGTATTATGTGGGAATTATTTGTCGCGTTACCACTCAGTCTTTACCTGCCCATTACCACGAATTTAAACATCATTTTATGTCCTGTTCCTATCATATCATAGCCGTGTCTAAGACCTGGCTTACGGCTAACATTCCATCTATCTTCATAGCACTTGATCATTACACACTTTTCCGCAGAGATAGAGATGAGAGAAGAGGGAATGGGGTCTGTTTATACGTTCATGACAGCTTAAGGGGCGTACAAGTGGAAATGAGTCCTCCTGCCAACGGCCCAATTGCTGAATACCTTTTTATCAAGGTATCTTCGTATCATGACAGGATGTTAGTGGGTGTGATTTACAAACTTCCTAATGCTGCCTACTGCAGAGAACTTGAGACTGGCATTTTTGACTTTATACCGAAATATAATAACATTGTACTTACTGGTGACCTAAACACCAATCTTAATGCCGCCAAAAATTTAACCAACTATTTAAAATCAGTAGTGTTCTCCGCCGGATTATCTACAGTTCCCCATAATACCACGTACTACACCGATCATTCTAGTACATGGATTTACTTGATGATTGTTGTTGATCTAGACAAGGTAATTTCTTCTACTCAACACTCAATCTCATTGCTCTGAAACCACGACCTTATCAGCATTCAATACTAGTTCTCCTTTGATCCCTCCTCTAGTATATCTCCTCTGTCTATAAGCAAACTCACAAATATAAATGAAGCCGAATTTCTTGAGCGCCTCTCTACTTGCGATTGGAAAAGAATTTTGATTGAAAAAGATATAAATAGAAAGGTTATTTGTCTAACAAGATTTTTATCCTTTGCTTTTGACAAACTTGCGCTTCTTCATACCCTTGAATCAAAAAGAAGTCCACTCCTTGGATTACATCTTATATCAAAGACTTGATGAAACAAAGAGAGAAAAAACGTAGATTGGCTAAAAGAACCAAAAATAATATTATTCAAGCCGAATTTCGTGAATTGAGAAACTTAGTTCAAACCAAAGTCATGGATTCATACAACCAATGTAATTACAATTCTATGAAAAACAGGAATAAAAATTAAAACATCTGGTTTCTCTTGAGACGACTTGGACTTATTCCTCCAGAACACTTGACTCCTGATGACAATTTTTCTCCCGCAGATCTTTTAACAGCCTTCATCACAAAGTCCACACTCCTCGCAAACAGCACTCCTTCCTCGTCCGCAGTTCCCTCTACCTTTGATGATACTAAATTATTCTTTTCGGACATATCGCAAGAAACCCTCATTAAAAAACTCTTAGAGGTAAAGGCAAATGCTCAAGGTTCTGCTGGTATTTTAATTAAAATAATTCGTTTAGCTTTACTAGTCATTTGTCCTATTCTCTTGCATATCCAGAACGCATCTCTACAGGTGGGAATATTTCCTGATACCTGGAAAGAGGCGGTTATTCGCCCTGTTCCTAAAATATCTAACCCTACTTGTTCCTAAGATTTCCTCCCGATATCCATCCCGTTTGCCTTGTCTAAACCTTTCGAAAGTATTGTCCATCAGCTACTTACTGCACATATTGAAACTAACAATTTAATGGACCCAATGCAATCTGGGGTCCGTGCCAGGTATCGTGCTCTTACAGCCACACTTAAAGTAACTTCTGACCTTAAAAACTGGGAATTCCTCAGGGATCCACGCTTGCAACCACTCTATATTATATTCATACCTCTGAACTTGGTAGCGAACTTCGTCATTGCAACTATCACAAATATTCTGACGACTTTAAGCTTTACCTTTCCGGGCCTATTGCCACTATTAAGAGCTTACTTCAAAAGGTACATGAGGATATTGATTTGGTGGTGCAGTGGGCCTTGACAAACGGTCTCACTCTTAATTCTGCTAAAACTAAGGCTAGCATCATAGGACCTTCTTCCTCTTCTTGACTTGCAACAATTGCAACATTGCCTCCTCTCTTGATCAATGGGCGTTTCATCCCCTTTGTGGATTCTGTGAAAGATTTAGGCTATATTGTTAATCGATCTCTTGGAATCAGGGCCAAATTTAGTACGGGGCCAGCAGGGCAATAAATAGCCCCAGGGCCCCCACAAATTTAACTAGTCGGCTAAAAGGCCTCCAAATTTTAACCGGCCCTAGGACCCCCACAACCCTAAACGCGGCCCTGCTTGGAATGAGCAAGTTGCGGATATCTCGAGGAAGATCTTTAGAGTCCTCCAACAGCTTAACAGAGATAAAGAATTACTTCCTACTCCAACAGGTATCCTCCTAATTAAAAGCCTCATCCTCCCTTTCTTTGACTACGGCTGTGTTGAATATGACGATGTTACTGATTAACTGAATGCGAAGCTTGAACGTACGCTTAATGCTTGCATTCGGTTCATCTATAACATCCCAAACAGTGAACATATTACCCAGTATAGAGAAAGAGCAGGACTTCTTAAAGTTTCCAAAAGAAGACAATTATTTATGGGTGACCTGCTTTATAGCCTATTCAGTAATGAAGCTCTGCACTATCTTATTAATCTCTTCCATTTTATTGACAAAGATCAACCAACACATTCTCTAACTCCGTGAAAGGAAAACAGTACTAAAAATTCAGCTACACTGTTAGAAATGTTCGGAAAATTCCGACACATTTAAGGTACTAAAGTAACTGGGATTTACGAAATTATGTTGCTGAAAACGAAATTCAGTAACTTTTATAGTAAATTTACTAAATTTTCATTAAGCCTCAGAAACGGTGTCTGAAAATTACAAATAGTTTTTCAAAATTCCTAAACGGTAACAGAAATAAGTTATCGTAACCGAAGGAAGTGCGCAGTTGCATGCGCACTCGTTGCTTCTTGATTGCGTTCTGAGGAGACAAAGCATGGCGGTTCAGTGGAAATCGGCGGCAATAAAGTGCAAAATGTATTGGACTAATTCAATATTGAAAAGGATTTGATCCAGGTTCCAAATGGATGGTGAGTCTGCTATTTACGTCAAATGACACCTTCCTGGCTAGATAGGTTAAGTCTGTTATTTTTTTTTATTTATTTAAATTTAGAAACGGTTTCTGCATAAAGCTTTAGTGACGCGTCTCTGAAAATTCCTACAGAAATTTCTAACAGTGTACATCATGGTCCTCGCCTTTGGAACAAACTACCTTTAAGCATCAGAAATGCACATTCACAATTTCACTTTAGAAAACTCCTTTTTGGTTACTTATATAACACATAAAAATCTTACCCTCGAAATTACAAATTTGTAACACTTAAATCCTTGAGTTTAAAACATATATAAGTGTGCACATGAATGTATTTACTCTTAATCATGTATAATTTCGTATATACACTTACAGCATTGCTGTTATTAGACCACATCTAATTATATGTATTATAGTTTATTTCTTTACTTCTCTCACTACCCTGCCCTGGCGCCACACAGTGGGCCAGGAAACATAAAAAGTGGCCAAAATTCGATTTTACGCCTAATTCATCTAAAACTTGGTATACAAGGGTTCTTGAGTACGCTCAATTCAAATTTGATGTCAAAAATTACAAATTCAAAATGGCAGATCCAATATGGCGGACGAGTATTTCAAAAAAATATTGAATCTTCTTTAAACGTGATATTTAGTGGTTTTCGAGGGCGCTGATTCCGAATCTGACATCACAATTTTAAAAAACCAAATGGCTGATCCAATATGGCGGACGAATATTTCAAAATGTTATTGTATCTGCTTGAAACGCGGTATCTAGGGGCTTTCAAGGGCGCTGATTCCGAATCTGGCCTCAGAATTTCAAAAAACAAAATGGCGGTTTCAATATGGCGATCGAGTATTTCAAAACATTATGTATCGGATCGTCCATTTTGTTTCGTAGGATTCTGACGTCAAATTTGAAATCAGCGCACTCGAAAATCCCTAGATACCATGTTTCGTATAAATTTAATAATTTTTTAAAATACTCTTCCGCCATTTTGTTTTTTAGAATTCTGACGTCAAACTCAAAATCAGCACCCTCAGAAACCATACATAGATGTCATTCTTAAATTTTTCACTATTTTGTGCTATCTCTCGTCGTTTTGATCTATCCGAAATTTCAGCAAATTCAACACTTGGGCGACCACGTTTTAGAGGCTTAGGGTCAAGAGTTTCCAATCTCAATTCAGGAACGAGAAAATTCGAATTCAGCCAATCTGCATTATATGCTTCAAATCTTTCTTCAATCCTACGGGAGGCTTTGTATTTATTTTTTCTCTTTGTAACGAGAGTTGAAACAGAAACTCTCAAACAGTCCAAGTCTTCAGTTTTTACTTTTTGTCTTTCAATATTCAATTTATCCAAGATATACTGAACACCAGTCTCTCCTCCTTCATCATTTGGAATTTTTTCCAAGACCTCACATTTCGTGAAGGTTGTCATATTTAATGAATCAATACATCAATTAATATTCAATTATCAATGAATTGAAATGAGGCCGAAAAGCGGACGGCAAGAAACTATAAGCTTCGTGCAGCTCTCAGTTTCTAAGAAAATGTACATGTCGGGTATAATGATAATCTAGCATCTTTTGAAGAGAAGAACAAGATGAATCTATCCATTCGAATCTCGTTTAATATATATTTCAGGAAAGATACTGCAAAAATCCAGCGCTAGTCATAGAGACGAAATTGCAAATATATATTATACACCAGAGTCCTGCGAGAGAGGGAGAGGCGCTTGGAAGGTCAGCGGAGTTGCGATGTTTACGGTTCGGCACTTTAGGAAACCACAAGCATGAATGAGAAGAAGAAAGATTTGGAAAGTCCCGAGATAGTGTGGAGGCCATTGAGGAACGGCCAGTATAGCGGGACTCCACTGTATGTGATAACTTGCAGCGTCGCGTGCTGTTACGCGTGGACGGCTCCATGCGTGAGCGCCAAGTTTTTCGCTGTTTCTTCGGCAGGATATGAATTCGAGCAAAAGTGAGCACCACTGCGTCAAAGTAGACATATCAACCAACCCACTGGTACCTTACTTTTTTGGATGTGAAGGGGAATGCCGGGGAATGAAGTTTCGGCAGCAGGCGTTGCGGGGAAAAATCGAATATTTTGTGAATAAAACATGTGAATTTTAAAATTTTAGACGAGTTTTGTAGCTTTTTCGCCATTTCCTACATTTGATGATCCAAACTGAATTCAAAAAAATCAAAACCCGATTGCTTTTCGATAAATATCATAAAATTGTATCCCTTCTTTTTAGTCACCAAGTATAGAAAATCAAGTTTCATTTTTCAACTTTGACTATTTCTCAACGAAACACAGGGCATCTGATTGATAAGAAACTCCAAATACAGATACTTCAAGGTGTCTGAAAGTCGAAAATATATTCAATTGACTCAAGTTCAAACCTTGACTTTTGGCCAAAAAAGTGCGATCCTGGCCCACTGTGCGCCACTACTCGGCTATCCCGATCTCCGCACTCTGCTTCCAACGCCAATCTAATCCTGACATCACAACCAAAAATCTGCAACACACATTCACCGGTAGCCAACCCTTTTATGCCGGAAACGGAAGAAAAATTTTGTTATTGTAGCTTATATTTATGAGGATAATTATAGGTGCAAGTAAAAACTTTAAATCCCTTTCCATCAATAAAAAAATTATTACCAATAAAACAATATGATTTTTTTAACTTTAATGATAATTTACTATGTATATCAAATATTCTCTTTATTTTTTTTTAATCTTTATTGTGGATGTGCGAACATAAGATATATATTTTCAAGTGTAACTTTGTGTGGGAAATCCATGTACCAAAATGAAACTTCTGGACCGCCTACAAATTAAAAAAAAAAGATGTAAATATTTTTTCGCTCCACCCTAATGTACACCTATACTTCTCCGCTTTCTACCCCTCACCCTTTCTACAATTTCTAATCAACTATTCATTATCAATCCTTCATAAACCCTTAATCATCTCCTTTTTCTACTCAACCCTCTCGGCTTCTTCCAGTCTCTTCCCGTTAGTATATAGTTTACCAATCCGTTTTATCTCTGCTTGTGTCTCATCCTTTCCCCTTTTTACCATCACATCCTCTCTCCTTTTCCCTCCACCTCTTTCTCCCTATACCCATGTCCCCGCGGTTTCTACCTCCCCCAACCCTATCACCCCTCACCCCTTCTACCAGTGTAAAATAATTACCACCATACTACCTTTCATCTACTCCCTCGCTTTGTACTCATGCACCCCGACACTTCTCACTTCCAACCCTTCTGCTTATTCTCCACCGTAGCTCTTTTCCCTAAATGGAGGTAGAAGTGGAAAAGAAGGATAGAGAGTGGATGAGGATTGGCCGAGAGGGATAATGTGAAAAGGATGGGGATAGGTGGTCATCGGTTACGAGGAGTTCTGTAAAGTTTCCCTCTACATTTTCTCCTTTTATATTCTCGTTCCATTATGATTTTCACTCCCTGATATGTCCCCACTGATCTACGTCTGTAGGCTTCACCCCTCACCCCTGATTCCTCACATCCCAGCCATCATTCATCACCCCTCTTTAAGGTGTAAGTTGTAACACAGTGCATCACAAAAATGTGGACAATAGTACCCTTAATGTGAACAATTTTACCTTTTTGCACCTTCAATAATTTCTAATATTACATTTCATTTCTTGAACCTATCTTGTCTGAAAAGTGTAGGCCTTAATTTTATAAATTGTGTACAAATTTTTTAGCTTAAACCCGACCTTCAAACGTCGATTTCAATATTTTGTTTGTCTTAAGTTAGGCTATTGACTATGAAATGTGACGAAAATTACTCATACAAAATTTCGGAAATGATCATGTGCCTCCGTACAGAGATAGTACAGTATAATAGCGTATTCATATTTCACTTTACCCTCGTTTGTAACTTTTGAACTCACAAAACTCTGAAGTATTAAGCATAGCATATATTCCCGAATAATATGTGTATATTATTACAAAAAATTTAATTTCCGGATAACGAAATCGGATGGCTATTCTCCCGACGAATATTTTACAACTTAACCGTTCCGCCTGGTATCTAGACTTTTATATCCTCACCACTGCTAGCAACCTCGATATACATAAAGCAACTCTAATCACTATTATTGGTTTCTCGTGCTTTTTCTTCGTTTGAACAACGTTGAAATATTGCATCGTTCCACCACCACTTTCCTCTGCACAGCTCCAGAGGCTTGGGGCGGTGGCCGCTCTCGTGAAGTTGAATGAGTAGAGGCTAGTGGAGGTACAAAAATTTTATCTGGAAAATGAGTAATTTCGACGAAATCTACCCTCTCTGGGCAGGTCTTGTCTTAAGAGACAATTTTCTCTCAGGACGATGGGATCAATGAAAATACGCTTAAAACGCATTTCACAAAATCAGACGAATTGTATATCTGATTCATCATGCTGATGTCTCTAATTGTGTACTAATACCAATTTATAAAAGATAAAGATGTAACTACATTGAATGAAGAAGATGAAAGTAAATAATCATATATTTCCGACTTATAAGTATAAAAACTTAAAAAAATTTTTTTTTCAAATGTTAACAATTAATCTATATTATTTATTCCAGAAAATTGTCAATGTTTCTCTACACACGTTTCTGGATTCCTGGATCATTCAATACAATCAAAAAGGAAAATGATTCCAATCATTTAAAACTTCAGAAATGTACAACATCCGGACTAGTTACATCTACAGTGTATATGGGTGAAAATAAAAAAATCAGCAGTATCCTGTCCCGAGACAACTACTGGTTTCCATTCACGCAAAAAATACAATATTAAAAACTCATTAGTTTAAAAAGCAAATAGGAAATGATTTTAATTAATTTTAATTAAGAATGCATTCTCCTTTCGATTCTGTGCTGTCATGTTATAATTTTTATTTTCAAGGTGATTGAAGCCCGTAGTTTATTATTAATTGATGTTTACTTGTTCATGCACGAAAGTCCAGTATTTTTTGCTAAAATTGCAACTGGCAACAATTTTTGTTTCCTCATGGAGGAAACTTTGTAACGGTAACATTCTCCAAAAAATTTTAATTTATTTAATTAAACCTTCCTCAATTAAAAAATGTCTAATACAATGTTCTAAGCAATTGTCCGGATGTATGCATGTGGGTGTGTGTGTGGATTCGTGTGTTTGTGTGGATGTGACACTTTTTTGTGAACACGACAACTTGAAAACGATTGCAGATATATTGATGAATTTTGGAGGGCTTATTTTGACCACCAATATATTGAAACTGACCGAAGGATTCCTAAAAATATTTATTGCATTTTTTTAGCACTTGATAATATTTTAAAAATAGGTTTTTTATAGCAAGATTTTTTTTTTAAATGATTCAAAGTTGATGTAAGAGTATAAAAGATTCCTTGGTTCGAGACAAATTGATTGACCTATAATATCAATACATTTTATCAAAGAGTTCGGAAGTTATCATCATTTATATTATATTTAAAATCGATTTTTATAGTAAAAATTTGCTCATTCTCATAATTTAAAGTTGATGTGAGAATAGAAAATATGTGTTGATTCGAGACAAATCAATTGACCTACAATATTCATACATTTTATTGAACAGTAAGAAAGGTATGGTAATGCATAACATTTGAATATACGGTCTTTTATAGTAAAAATTTGTTCATGAACATAATTCAAAGTTAATGCACCAATAAAAGAGATTCCTTGGTTCGAGACGAATCGATTGACCTATAATATTAATACATTTTGTTAAAAAGTAAGGAAGTTACGGTCATTTACATTATGTTAAAAATCGATTTTTATAGTAAAAATTTTCTCATTCTCATAATTTAAAGTTGATGTGAGAATAGAAAAGAGCTGTTGATTCAAGATTAATCAATTGACTTATAATATTGATACATTTTATTGAACAGCAGCGAAGCTATGGTAATGCAAAATATTTCAAAAAGTGGGTTTTTATAGTAAAATCTTTATTATTAATATAATTCAAAATTGATGCAATTATAACGGAAAAGATTCTTAGATTCGATGCAAGTCGATTGACCTATAATATTGATATATTTGATTGAGGAGTAAGAAGGCTATGGCAATGCATAAAATTGAAAAAAATGGATTTTTATAGTAACACTTTTTTCACTAGAATAATTCAAAATTTATGCCAGAACGGAAAAGATTCCAGGTCGGAAAATTACAATTTCCATTTAAAAATTTGATTTGTCATTGTATTTAAAGCGTAATAAAAAGTTTAGTTTGTTTATTATTTTAAAAATGATTAATGCTTTCTCTATGAGGAAGCAAATACATTTGCTAGTGAGAAGCAAAATGCTCGTGAAATAAGTACCATATAATCATAAATACAAACAAAGTAGAAACACTTGAGATTGAATTCACAGCTAGTTTAAATTATGTATATATTTTGTGAATTTCCAGATGGAAATTGCTTTTTGTAATAACAGCTTATAATCGACCTGCAGATACAATACAACATGTTCCTTATACAATAAGTTACCTTTTTCTTCAATCGGTACAAATACTGAAAGATCATATAATAGGCCATGGCTACATATACCAAATTTCGGGTACGAATAGATGGATTTTTTCGGTACGAATAGTGGGACCTAGAAAATGGACTATTTGTACCGTTATTTCGGTTCAAATTGCCGGAGTTTTTTGGTGCACGTATACACTGCCATTATAATAATACAGTCCAAACTCCGAGCAATACCGTTTTCGGGGCTGTAGGGCGGTATAATTCCAAGAAGCCATAAACCCCCACTCTAAGCGCGATCACGCTCGAATGCGTGGTGAAGAATTCAGTTGACTGACTCCGAGCAATGCCGCGTGTCGGTTAGGTTAAAAATCTATCTCGAACATCGTTTTATGTACCTAGTGTACATTACATGTGTACAAAAGTGATTCATACTGGATTATTTTGTTATAAACCCGAGCTTAAAGGTATGTAAAAAATAAAAATCGATCATTAGCTATGGTATGTTCGATTCTTAGAATAAATGTAATAAAAGCGTCAAACTGACAAATGTTTCACCTCACTTTTAACGTAACCTGTTAAATCTCGTGCAGTACATTAATAATTAATTAATGTGTCGTAATGCCTGTTTTCTATTTAAACAAAGAGAAACTCAAATATCGAATTGTCAATTATAACCTAAATTTGATGTCACTCGTGTAATCTCATTATTAATTATAACACCACATGTAAAACTTAAAGAAAAAAAACAATGAAAAGCTTTTTTACATTAGTAGAAATAGATATTCGTTCATTTGAAATATGGAAATTCACTCTTTCACTCTCTCCCACGTTTTGTACTGCGCAATAATACTGCGAGCAGTTTTCTCATAGAAAAACATATTAAATGAGCTGAAATCAGACATCTAATATCTTTTGAACGCGATTTTAGAATTTTTCATGGTTTACTTCAGGTTTTAACGCTCACATTTTATGTTGAACATTCATCCAGAACATCTTTATCCAAAGCCTTTAAATATTTGACGAAACATAAAATAAAGAATGATCAGTTAGCCCTATAGTACATAAATTTGATTTTATATCATAGCAAATTTTTTTTAAGTGGACTAAAAATAATTTTGAATAACGAACAGTTTTCCCGATATTTTATTTCTTGTATGTATAATAAAATGAACAATTTGTTTGACTGCCCGAAAAAAAACTTCAGATACGGCCGTTTCGTTCCCGGCACTCCTCGGAGCGTTAGCTAAGAAATGCATCTATCGCGAACGACGCTAAAGTGGTGGGGGTAGCGCTCGAGCGAGAAATCGAAGAAACGGCATTGCTCGGGGCGGCGCTGCTCGTAGCTTGGACTGTAATAGGTAAGAGAAAACTTGTAAATCAGTGAATAGTCAGAAAATTTCGTTGGTCAAGCAAAGTTAGGGAAAAGTCAGGGATTTTTTATATGAGGCGAGTTAATTTACTGTTCAGAATAATATAGTCAAAATAAAAAATTTTAATTAGTTTTATTTTATTTATGGCAATGTGATACTAACTTCAAGCTAAATTTTACCCACAATTCTTTCGCTATTTACCTGTCTATGTTGAAATTCACGTTTGAGGCTTCGATTCTTCCACACGGAAAAAAATTGTGTGGAGCTACAATTTTGACAAAATATTGGCTTATATAACATCTGCAGTAAAAACTGTGGATGAATCTCCAGGCCGCCTTCGCAGACACGGACTTGATGCGTTGAGATGGAGCGGCTCAACGCCGCCGTGAGTGTCGACTTCGAGGCATCAGTGCCTGGTCGCAGGATCGCTGTGTAGATCCACATAAGAGGCTTCGACTTCAAGCCCAAGTTTTTTCCTATGGCTCTCCTACAGAGCCATGGAGATGCTACTAGCTTTTTGCACTTGTTTTCCAGGTGCTCGTTCCATAAGAGTTTCTTATCTAGGATCACTCCTAGATATTTAGCTCGTGTTTTGATTTCCAGTTGTTGTCCTACCAATTTCAGTTTACTCATGGTTCCCCACTTATACTGTCTGGTAAATACAACCGCGTCCGTCTTACACGGATTGACCTATAGTCCAGTCTTCTTGCACCAAAAATCGACTATCCCCAGTGCTTGCTGCATTACTCCGAAGAGCGCATCCAGATTCTGGCCGCGCACGATAACCAGTATATCGTCCGCGTAGCATATAACGTGGTAGGCCTGATTCGTGAGAAGTTGAAGCAGTTCCTCTACTACCAAGCACCCCAGCAGGGGCGATAAAACGCTTCCATGTTCCTGTTGGTCAACATGTGACAGGTCCATTCCACGACTGCAATAGGGACACCATGTGCAACCATGGTCGCCCTGATCACATCTCTGGAGGTGTAGTTGAAGGCGAGGTTGATGGCTCCTTCGATATCCATAAAGGTTCCAATCGCGAGGCCTTTCTGCTTCAGTTAGCCTTCGATTAGGCTTACTGTTCCGCTTAGGGCCGTCTCGGTCGAGTGACCAGTCCTAATATAGGCGTGTCGCTCCTTGTGTAGTGGCCTACTTGATAAGACCTTGTCGCTGATATATCTATCCACAAGTCTTTCCACTGTTTTTAATAGGAAATAAGTAAGGATGATGGGACGGAAATCCTTGGGTGAAGTATAACCGATCCTGTCTGCTTTTGGAATGAAGACTACTCTCGTACCTCTCCATACCGTCGGAACATATCCCAGCGTCAGACTAGCCCTAGCAAGTCTCACGAGCGGCCCTATGATGATATCTCCAGCCTTATATAAGAAGACCGGATGTATGCCATCCGGACCAGGAGACTTGTAAGGACTGAAAGACTTCAGGTCCCACCTGACCCTGGACGGGGTAACAATGTCGTGGGCTAGCCGCCGTTTTGGTCCAGTTGGCCTTCAGGCGGCTTTGTTGCTTTGGTTGTCCCCTTTTCTCCAGACCTTATAAAACCCGGAAAATGTGCTTTGATCAGGTGAGTCAAGGTGTCCTCGTCCGACGCTGCGTATGCCCCTTCGGGCAATTTTATCGTGCCGAGAATAGTATCCGGGTTTCGAGAGAGCACCTTGTCCAACTAGCCGCTTCTGCTCCTTTCATGATGTCTGTGCAGAAGTTGGAACAGCTTTTTTGCTTCGCCTTATGTATTGCACCCCTGTATTCAGCCCTCATCGTCGTAAATGAGGTCCATAGTTAATCCATTTTTCCACTACTGGCACGTCCAAGCCTCTCTCTGGTTTCCCTGCGGAGCTCTTCGAGCTTCCCGTTTCACCAGTGTGTTTCCCCAGCGTTTCGGACTCTTGCGAGTCGACAATTACGCCTTTTCTTCTTTGCCAGCCGGCCTTTTCTTCTCCGGAAGTTAATATACCAAAGATATTATTATACTTTCATATGCATAATACCTTCGATGTTTAAAATTATCATACCAATATAATACATACACCAATAAAATGATTATAAAAATATGAATTACCTTTCTACAGTTACTCTCGATGATTTTAAATATTTCTTTAAAAAATAAATAAAATCATAATTAAAATATGTAACCCCAAATTTCAAGAAATGACAGACGCTACCAAACGTATAACGATCATCACTTATAAGTGATTTGCCTGTGTTGAGGCGAATGTGGCGCTGCGGCAGGGATTGAGAAGGTACTTTTTTATTCAGAAATTTTGACACATGAAATGAATGGAGGCTTGAGGGGACTGCGCTGGCCTATAGTTGCAATCAAGCGTGTATAGGCCCTTACTGCATCAAGCCCCATAAGTCCCAGCATCATTCGTTAGGCTTGGTGTGAATTCGCGCTAGTGTGGACTTTACGGTTGCATTTTTGATCGACGATAATTCTCTTGAAATGCAAGCAAATTCAAATTAAAAGTAGTGCTTTAAATGCGAGATCTTACCGGGAATTTGATGGTGATAATAAAATTTTAATAATAATTAAAGGTTTTTTTTTCAAAACTAAGCATTTTTATAGGTACAATTTTGAAAAAGTCACTTTTTCTATAATAAGGTACGATTTTATATATATTTCATAAAAGTGGAAGGGTTCCTGCAAGATTTTTGCACTGATATATTGTACTTCAAGGAAAATGAGAAAAATTAAAATGAATATTTTTTAGGAGTCTGAATTTGGGGTGATTTTGGAGTAGGGAAATAAGCATAATTCTGCCCTAATTTTGGCGACTAGCATTTATAAAAACTTGCACATTTAATTTTATGTTAATATTTAATGATAAAGTAATAACAAACAATATTCTTATTCATAAATTATCGAATTATGCTTATTTCCTTACTCCAAAAGTACCTCAAATTCAAACTCTCTTTAAAAATATTCATTTTCAATTTTCTCCAATAGTGTTTATTCCCCTGAATTTACAATATATCAGCTTCAAAACTTTGTTTGACTCATCCGCTTTTATGAAATATAAAGAAAATTGTACCTTTCTATAGAAAAAGTGAATTTTCGAAATTTTACCTTTAAAAATTCTTATATTTGAAAAAAGTTTTAATTAATATTAAAGTTTCATTATCACCATCAGATTTCTGATTAAATTTCACATAATAATAGTCTTTAGACTCAAAGTTTTTGTAAAATGACGAATATGTTAATTTTTTTCCCATAATATTGCAAATTTCGATTAATAATTTAAGGGTTTTCATTAAAATTTATAGAGCAAAACATCCCTTCTTTTAGATTCCTGAAACATTAAAGAAATTCATTTCCAGGAAATTAATAAATAATTTGCGTACATACCAGTACATGTACATACTATGCAAAATAATTTATATGTTTATACTGATTACTTTTTAATGATAAATAATCTAATAAACGAATTCAAACTATTTGTAATATTTTCATTACAATTAAATGGCTAATTATTGAAGTCTTAAAGATCAACTCTAAAGTCAACACTTTCTATATCATATTTTGTTTTTTCACACTATAGTTGGAATTTTAAGATAAATAACAGAACAAAATGTTTTCTTAAAGTTAATATTCAGGTGCCAATCAGAAATAATTATTTTGTGTAAGTAATAAAAATTTTTTATTCAATTACGGTATAAAGCGTTTATCATTTTTTCAAATTGGATTCAATCCAGTCAAAAAATAAAAGAGTTTATTACAAATACTTAAAAATAGATTTAAGTATTTGCTTTAATATGCTTTAAAAACATTTTAAATGAAGTTGGTACACCTGGTTGTAAACATGACCTCAAAAAAGTAATAAAAAGTTAATAATATTTTCATATAAGCTTTTTATCACCTTCACTTACAAATATGAACACAAAGTACATAACAACAAAATATAATGTCAGATCATCCAAACTCACGTTTTAAACATAAAAGAACAAAAATAAATAAAAATAAAAACAGCGCAAATATCGAAATGGCGAGTTTTTTTTAATATTTACATTTTAGAGATGGATATTTACAATTTTTCAACAGGTTTTAGTGTTTTTAAAATAATAAAAACAGTATTTTATTGATTAAATGTTAATAATTTCAGTTGCATGTATAATGCTTGAAGATGAATTTAAAATTTGAATTCATTTGTCAAAAATTGGTCTAAGTAATTTTTAATATATGCACTGTTATTACAAAGCATGGAATATAGCTTACGGTGAAAATTGGGTAAGCATAAACAAAAAGCTGAGAATAAGTTCAACCACGTGAAAGGACAATAATTTTATAAAATCTAAATCATGATCTGCAAGTCATTGTCGGAAACAGATCTAAGGATCATAAAACAAAACAAAAAATTCGATAAACGTCACTTAGAAAAAAGGTTAAAAAGTTTGATATTATTTAAATTTTTCTATAATAGTTTTTAAATTAATAGTTTTAAGTCAAAACGAGACAGAGGGAAATTATTCAGTAACCAATACTACGGGGAACTATGGTTAAGTTCCCGAAAAGCATATATTATGTTTTCATTCAATGTAATTGTAAATCAAGCTTAAAATTCAGTAAACGCGATATACACAAGTTTATTAGCCTTAAATGAAACTATATATAAATGTGTGTGTGTGATTATTAATCCCAATTTACGTTAATTCCCTTTTCGATTTTCTCGAAATTGTTATTTTAGTGGTTAGGCCCCTGTTTGACAAATCGCTTCAATTCGTAAGGTGCATTTTTCAGCTGAGGTATCCCACTCAATTTAATGAATAACACGGGAACATAGAAATAGCACACTATTCCCATAATGTGCATGCTTAATAGGCCAGGCGGCAGAGCAAAAAAAATG
>CAKNWT010195802.1:0-18073 GCA_932066315.1 Andricus coriarius
ATTTTAAATATTGTAAAGTTAAAATGATAATAAATAATAATTATTTTTAATATAATCACAACTTTGGGGATTTTAAGAGAAAAAACCGAAAAATTATTAACTTGGCCTCATATGCTTTCTTAATATATAAAAACTTTATAAAACCTTCAATCTCTTAAAATACTTATCTCAACATTACAAAATTTAAATTTTATTTCAATTGTGAAATAATTGTAATTCGAAATGAATTGTGAGTCTAAAATAAATGTCACAATGTTTATTTTATAAAGTAATATCTCATGATTTTTAAAGGACGAACCCATTTTAAATGTAAGTCTTTGTAGTATTTTAATAACTAATGAACATATTTTAAGAATATTTTTCCTTGATTCTGCCCTGATAGGGTCAAGCATGGTACAAAAAACCGTCGTAAAAGTTCAAATAAAATTGTACTCTGTATAAATTAATTTTAAAAGTGAAAAATATTTTATGAATATTCCTAAATTTTATTTGAATATGATACACATTTACTTTTATTAACAAAAATTCTTGTAAATAGTTCGTCATTTTTGAAATTGTACGAAAATTTCGTACCATCTTTGGTCTTACGGAATAGATTTCAGGAATGAAATTATAAAAATATTTTCATTAGTTAGTAAAATACTATGAAGACTTGCCTTTCAAGTGATTTTTCCGGAGCATAAATCAGATTTAAATGCACTCAAAAAATAAAATTAAGAAAGGTCAGAAATTCATGCATTTTTTTTTAAGAAAATCTCACACATTTTTTAATGAAACTCATTTCCACGCCATCGCGGAGGTACTATCATGGGGTATTTCTTTATAAAATAAATTTCGTTGAATTTATTTTACAATTATTTAAAATTAATTTCCAATTAAAATTATTTTACAATTAAAATAAAATTGTAAAAATAACTATAAGTTTTTCAAGATTCTTGACAATAGGTTCGAAATATTTTGTAAGATTTCAGATATTTCAAATTAAAATTTGAACAAAAAAAAAACATTTTTAACTGAATAGATTAATTTTCAGGCAAAAAGGTTAATTCTCAACGAAAGATGTGATCATTGCTATTTTGATAACAAAATTATATTTTAAATAAAAAACGGTTGAATTCAACTTTGAAAAAATGAATTTTTAACAAAATAAATAAATTTTCAAGTAAAAACGATTTTTAGTAAAGAAAAAAGAGAAATGTCAACAAAATTATAATTTCAGGTGACAAATATTTTTGTATACATGTTGGAGATATTTTCGGTCACATAGTTCCTATTGTATGTTTTCTGTCGTCGTCGCGCGTGATCTCGGATCGCGTACGGCCCTGGTGTCTCTGTACACTCACACCTTTGGGGGACCGAGTACCTCGAGGGGTGGGCGGACAGTTAGTACTGCTCAAAGCAAGGTCCGAGTCACTTCTCTGTACGAACGTAACCTTTCCCTATAGTTTTCGTTAATAAATGTGTGCCTTTATGATTAATTAGTAACAATACTAACTGTGTCACTTCTTACTGATTTTAGTATTATACTAACTTTTTCTAGGTATCCATTTTCACGTTGAAAATGGATACAATAAACTTTTACTCGTTTCTGTGATATACGTAGCATTATTTTTCACCCTTCCGCCCAACTTCACCGTCGGATCATTTTCTAGTTTGAATCGTAAACATTCGGTCCTTCAAGCAGGATCGCGATGTTGATGTGAAAAAAGGATAAAAAAGGTGTGCGCAAAAAGTGAAAAAGGTGCAATTATCCAAAAAGAACAAACTTCGAATCTTGGAGTCGCTTCAGTGCTAAACAGCATATTTCCAGTTCGAATCGCTTCATTAGGCAAAACAGCAGGTGCAGACTGGACAGTAGTATGACGTCAAGAAAAGGGACAGAGGTAGGAGCAGAGAGTGACCGGGGGTGTTGGGACGAGGGGAGCGGGTGGTAGCCACTATAGACCGTTACTCACACAGACGGGAGCATTAAGTGGGGATGACGGACTCACACTACTATGTGTACTATAGACATTGTCCATCCGTTTTCGAACGTCTGATAAGCAATAGACTAGACATTCTCTGTTAACGTAAACAATACGTATTAATTTTCTCGTTCAATATGGCAACGGTAGAGAATACCATTGAGGTACAGGGGGGTATTTCGGAAATGATTTGTAACGCCCCCATAAATCTACACAAACTCGGAAAAGGCCGTCTTAGCAAATTCAAGTTCTTGCACGATTAACTACACTCGAGCAAAATTGGGATACATTTTCGGCGAATCATGATCAACTTATGGTGGTTCGTAAACTACATAAAGATAAGCCTTATTTTGCAGAGGACCATTTTACCGTTTGCGAGGAAAAATACCTGGGGGCTAAGTCCTACATGATGGACTTTTTAGACAGGTTCGAAATTCTTGCTGCGGAACAAAAGGAGTCTGTAGCACCTACGGTTACTCACAAACAGAAAGCTTTTCCGCGATTGGAACTAAAATTTTCGGGAGTTTACACGGAGTGGCTTACATTCCGCGATTTATTTGATTCAATGGTGCGAAAAGACACAGACTTCCCAATTGTTCAGAAGTTGCATTACCTCAAAGTGAGTGTGACTGGAGAGCCCGCTCAATTGTTCGCCAGTATTCCCACTACTGAAAATAATTTCGAAAGGGCCTGGCAGACCTTAGTGAAGCAGTATGACAATACTCGATTGTTAGTGAACAGCTATCTCGCAAAGTTGTTCTCTCTCAAATCAATGATCCGATAATGCTCAACAGAACTTCGCGCTTTGCTCAATGACACCTGTGAGATCGTAGGTGCCTTGACCTCATTGGATCGTCCTACGGATTCGTGGGACGACTTGCATGTCTACATTACAGCTCAACGATTGGATGCATGTACCAGGAAGGCATCGGAGGATCAACTAGGATCTACAAGTACCCACCCTACATTCGATTCGCTCAACCAGTTTCTGACAGGCAAGGTCAGCACATTGGAAGCCGTGGAGATCATGGCTTCATCTTCGATTGGTTTATCTTCTATCAAGGATAGTACTCGTCTTCAAAAGGGTAAGAGAGGTGTGCAAGCGACCCATGCTTACAATGCTACTCTCAGAGAGTTGTCGTGCTCTTTATGCTCAATTCAATTATTTTTTTCCCACACTTCCGAAGTAAGGATGTTAAGCAGAGGAAGGATTTGGTACGAAAACACACTCTGTGTTTCAACTGCCTGGGAAAGCACATGCTGCGCAGTTGTGTTTCTGCAAAGCGGTGCCAGACCTGTAGCGGAATGCATCATACCATGCTATATTCACCTTCCCAGGATAACAAATCACTACCTAGCTCTACTGAAACTACTTCCTATCCAACTAATCCTACTAACTCTTCCACCTTGAATCCTTTCAGCTAACCATTTAATAATTCTTTCACCAACTCTACAAATACTGCCAATGTTCACCACACTTAAACATCAATATGACTGGAGATACATGTCCTGCTGGTTACGGCTCTCATCGATACTGAAGGTTCGGATGGAAATCGAACTCGAGTACTGTTGGACCAGGGGGCTCAAGCATCCTTCATATCTGAGTCGCTCTTGCAGAGATTGAGGCTTCCGAGACAATCAGCTATCATTTCGGTACTCAGTGCGGGCACTTTGAGAACAAGGCCGACCAGAGGACTAGTCCAAATAAAGGTTTGCTCTAGAACTAATCCTCAGACAACTTTTATGGCAAGAGCAATTATTTTATCTAGACTCACTTCATATATACCACCTGCTAGTATACATATCAATGACTGGGATCATCTCAGGGGCTTAGAATTGGCAGAACCTTTTTTAGAAAAGGTTGGAATCATGGAATTGAGTTCAGGGGCTGAAGTATAGTACTATGTCATTGAGGAGGGACTTAAAAAGGTGATTTTAGAGACTCCTAAGACTCAACAAACTTCGCTGGGTTGGATTCTTTCGGGACTTCTATCAAGGTACTTCAATACATCAGTGTAGTCTCTCGTGGGATTGCAAAGTACAGTAGATTATGAACTACTGAACTTGCTGAGGAGGTTTGTCGTTCAGGAGGATGTACCTTTATCAGTTTCAGAATATAGTGTAGCAGAGGAGGAGTGAGAGCAGCTATTTACCTCCACTTTTTAAACGTAGTCACGATGGTCGTTACATCGTTCGACTGCCTTAAAGGATCGCTCTACGAATCTAGGGGATTCAAGATCGGCAGTTTATCGGGCTCTCGTCCAGATGGGAATACGTTTCCTAAGGGACCCCGAATTATATAAGAAATACTCCGGCGTTATCAATAAGTACGCAGAGTTAGGAGATATGGAACTCGTTTCCAATCTAGAGGATCTTCAACCCAACAAGGGTTACTTATTACCACGCCATCGTGTGATGAAACAAAATAGCTCGAGCACTAAGTTGCGAGTTGTTTTCAACGCTTTTCAACGCACCGACAAAGGGGTGTCCTTGAATAAGCTTTTACATTCAGGGCCTAAATTACAGACTGAAATGAGAGATTTCATCATTAGATGGAGGATGTATTCAGTCGTCTTCACCGCAGACATCGAGAAGATGTTTCGGCGGATTTGGATCCATCCAGAGCATCAAACCTTCCCGAAAATTCTTTGGAGAAAAAGTCTCGACCAGGAGGTTCGAACTTATTACTTGAAGACCGTCACTTTCGATTGTACATCTTCGCCGTATCTAGCTATACGTACTCTACTTCAGTTAGCGGAGGATGAGGGTGATATTTACCCCCTCGCTACTGAGATTCTAAGAAAAGAGACATACGTCGATGACGTCCTCTCAGGGGCGGACGACGTCAGCACAGCCCAGGAAAAGCTCAGACAGGTAGACTCGTTGCTGCAAGAGGGAGGTTTCACACTGAAAAAGTGGGTGTTGAACGTAGAGGAGGTTTTACAGGTTGCTCCCACTGAACATCGATAGGACGCTACATATTCTCTACTCAACAAAAGATCCATATTTTCGTGCGCTTGGCATTTCATGGCAGCCGTCTTGTGACTACCTGCGTTTTCAGATCGACTCATTATCGGAGATGAGTCGGATCACGATACGAACGGCATTCTCAGAGATGTCTATGGGCTCTTAAGGTAGGTTGGGATGAACAACTTCCAGCTGAGAACGTCGCTAACTGGATGACGTTCAGAAATGAGCTACCTGATCTCTCCACTCTAGCCACTCTCCGTTCGCTAGGCTCTACATCTGGCAACTACTGTGAACTTCACGGTTTCGGAGATGCTGCGAAGAAGGCAATAGGAGCCGTTGTCTACCTCCGCGTCTCACCACCTTCGAATCTCACTCGTTTGACTCTCGTCACGCCTAAAGCGAAAAAGGCTCGATTAAAGGAGACCTCCATTCCTCGACTCGAATTGTGTGCCGCTGATTTACTGGTAAGGTTGGCATCACATGTAAGATCGGTCTTCAGTCTCTCTAGCTCAACCCCGATACATCTTTGGTCCGATTCGGAAAACACTTTGGACTGGATTCGAGGACATCCTCTTCGATGGAAGACATATATCTCCAATAGGATTTCAGAAATTCAACGTGTTCTACCAGAGGCATTTTGGCATCACGTACCTGTAGTAGATAATACTGCTATCGACCCTTCTGTTGGCAGAGAGGAACGAGTCACCACACATTCCGCTCTAGTCGATCAGGAAACACCTTGGCGGCTCCTTACTCAATACTCTTCGCTTACGAAGTTGTTACGAATCACTACTCTCTGTATGCAGTTCGTTGATCGGTTTCGTAGAAAACAGTTCCAACGGCCGCCTTGTCATCCGACGAAGGCCTATCTTAAAAAGGCACAAAAAGGACTGATCGGACACGTTCAGCGTCAAGCTTTTTCTGAAGATGTCATCAAGCTACAACGAAAATTGCCAATCTCAAAATCGAGTCCGTCATTAAAACTATTACCGTTTTTGGACTCTGATGGGTTATTAAGACTTGGAGGTCGACTGAATCATGCCGTGTTGGATTATGAGGAAAGATGTCCTTGCATATTACCTAAGGATTCGCTGTTGACGACTTTGATCGACAGAAATGGACATCAGTCGATGCTACACGGAGGTCCTCAACTAACCTTGTCCTACTTGAGGAGGAAGTATTGGATCCTCTCAGGTCGTACAGATGTGAAGAGAGTGTTGGCTCGATGTGTTGTATGTGCTCGACATTGGGCAAACCCGTGTAATCAGGTCATGAGCCCGTTGCCGAACTTCAGAGACACTCCACCAGTACGACCATTTGCAGCGGCTGGATTGAACTACGCGGGCCCAATCTGGATGCGCACGACCAAAGGAAGAGGTCACAAGGCGTGTAAAAGGTATATCGCTATCTTCGTGTGCTGTGCCACTCGAGCCCTACATTTGGAGGCCGTATCCGACTACACTACTCATGGTTTCATCGCCGCCTATAAGAGGTTTTCAGTTCGACGAGGCGTCAGCCACACTTTTTACAGCGACAATGGAACCACCTTCATAGGAGCTGATCGACAGCTGCGCGAACTATTTTCAAAGGCATCAGCTGTGTCTGACAAGGTCGCTCGTTACCTTGCTGACAACCATACAACTTGGAAATTGAAGCCACCTGCCGCTTCACACTTTGGAGTATTATGGGAAGCTGAGCCTACATTAGTAAATGAAAGGCTGACACCTAGAGAGCGTTGGCAACTCTTACCTCAGATGTACCAATCCTTTTGGAAAATATGGTCGTCGGAGTACTTGCATGAACTGCAAGCTCGCCATAAATGGCATAAGCCAACCCCTCCGGTCAAAAACGGAGACCTAGTATTGGTTCTGCAGGAGAAAATTCCTCCGACTAAGTGGCCTCTGGCTCGGGTGATTCGGGTACATCCGGGCGCAAATGGGCATGTTCGTTCTGTAACTGTGAAGACGGCAACTGGTCTCTCACAAAGACCAGTTGTGAAAATTGTTTCGCTACCAGTTTCTGTTTCAGATTCTACCGATGCTGTGCCATTGCAACTTTAGCAAGGTGAGCGCATCTCCAATCCCATCTCAGGGTGGGAGCATCGTTCTAGGTCCAAGATGGACAATTCTTTTTTTTTTCAGATGGTTCGTGATCACATCGCGAAGGTGGGCGGAAATGTTGGAGATATTTTCGTTCACATCATTCCTATTGTATGTTTTCTGTCATGGTCGCGCGTGAACTCGGATCGCGTACGGCGCTGGTGTTTCTGTACACTCACCCCTTTGGGGGACCGAGTACCTGGAGGGGTGGGCGGACAATTAGTACTGCTCAATGCATGGTCCGAGTCACTTCTCTGTACGATCGTAGCCCTTCCCTGTAGTTTTCGTTACTAAATGGATGCCTTTTTAATTAATTAGTAACAATACTAACCGTGTCACTTCTTACTGATTTTAGTATTATACTAACTTTTTTTAGGTATCCATTTTCACGTTGAAAATGTGTACAATAAACTTTTACTCGTTTCTATGATTTCACAAAATTTTTCAATATTTCAAATATTTCAAATAAATATTTCAACAAAAAATATAATTATCAACCAAAGACTAACAGAGACATTTTTATAATTTCATTCCTGAAATCTATTCCCTTAGGTCAAAAATCTTACAAAAATGTCGTATAATTTAAAAAATGATCAATTATTTACAAGCATTTTTTAAATAAAGATCTAGGAAACATATTCTGAAAATATGTTCATTAGTTATTAAAATACTACAAAGACTTTCCTTTAAAATTGTTTTGTCCTTTACAAATCATGAGATATTTCTTTATAAAATAAATGTTTTTTCATTTATTTTACAATTATTCACAATTCATTTCCAATTAAAATTATTTCATAATTAAAATAAAATTGTAAAAACCAAAGTTTGTAATGTTGAGATAAATATTTTAAGAGATTGAAGGTTTTATAAAGTTTTTATATTGTATTAAGAAAGCATACGAGGTCAAGTTAATAATTTTTCGGCTTTTTCTCTTAAAATCCCCAAAGTTGTGATTATAGTCTAAAATAGCATGAAAACAAAGGTAATGATCAGAGGTGAGCATAAAGTAAAAATGTTGATTAATTTAATAAACTAAAAATAATAATTATTTAACAGAAGGACCACGACTCGGAGCCTTTGCTCGCTTAATATGAAGTCCGAACACATCGAGACTCATTTTGCAAATGACTTAAATATCTACAAAGCATTAATTAATCAATAATTCGAGCCTTTCGTAATTCTTCAATAATCAATATAATTTAAATTGTGGGACTTTGATTTCCAGCTTCTTAAGATGCTAATAGTAAACGTAATTGACCCAGTAATTCATTTGGATCACCCCAATAAATGTAATCTAGCTGATTGTTCTGAGTACTAATCATGTACTTTGGAATTGAACTTTTACGAAATGACAAACGCTTCTTATTTTGTTTATTAGTATGTGAGGGTGATGAAACATTTATTGCTTTAGCTATGAAACATGGAAACTTTAAAGTTCTATTATCACGAAGTGCCCCATTAACTTTATAAAAAGTTTTATGTGCAATTGTTAATATTATGATTTTTTTATCGTCTTCTAAGCTTGTAGAATTTTCTGCCGCATCCTTTGAAAACAAATGTTCCAACAAGCCCTTAGTTGTTGGATAATTGCTTTCACCTACAATAATATGGTTCTGTTCAAAACTTGTTGGCGAATCACCAATCATTAATCTATTGTTAGTTAGTTTTCTGACACCAAATGTAACATCTAGTTCCGTCTTTCTTTTTTCTAACATTTCAAGATAATTTTTCCAAAATCATTTGATGAAGTGGTGGCTATTATTCCTTCAGCAACTTCCATTTTTTTTAATTTGTATCCACAGCTGATTTAAATGTTTCAGCATCATTTCCGGTTGAGAGCCGTCATCAGATTCAATTTTAACTTCATTTTTAACTGCATTCCCTTATTGGATCACTCATTTTTACAGTTTCAACTCCATCGACTATTTTCTCAATCGGTGTAATAATAGGCTTACAGGTATCAATTAGTGTCTGCTCAATTGTATCTTTACCCAATTTGAGTGATCTGTGCTTTCGTCGAATCGCTTCACTAGCTTTAAGAATTTTACGCAAAATATGTTTTTGCTTATGAAAGCCCTCCTCACGTGCAGACATGTTAATGCCACAGTTTTCAAAGTGCAAATATTTCTATTTAGTCGTCACGTACATTGTACATATATATTGCTTTTCCAAATTAACAAAAAAATGAAAACCTATTCTATACCTACGTTGATTAAGATTGCTATCCTTGTCAGTTACGACAAATCCATGCCATTAATCGATGCATTAATCGATGCAGATTTACTTAGATTTGAAAAATCTTTGAAAATTCAGCATTTTCGAGTTGTTTTCATGAAAAATGGATTACCAGAGGGTGGGCCACGTAAATATAAAAGTGCTATTGTTAAACTTGATGACAAGAACAATTTAGGGACTCACTGGGTAACGTATACAAAAATCAAAAATTAAATAATTTATTTCGATAGCTTCGGTATTCTTCGACCACCTTTAGACCTCATTAAGTATATTTAAATGTTGGTACAATACAGAATAATCATGAAAGGTATCAAAATTATAATACATTTATTTATGGGGATTTATGTTGAAAATTTGTACGAAATCAATTAAAACCTAAAAGTGCGTATATTGTATAATCTATATAAATGCAAAGACTAGTGATTTCAAGTCAGTTAAACGCTAGCCGTCATCATGGATGATTCATTGACACTAGCATTATCGGGAACTTCTTCCATCCTAGAAACTCAGTAGACTTATACCTCGCTATTTGGCCAGCCTCAGGTCTGTTGGCCAAGTAAAGGGGTAGTTTTTTCATGTCATCACTCAAGACCACATATTCAGTTTTTGACCTTGAAATAGTATATGCCCAGAGAGGTGCGATGTAAGCAACTTCTGATACGGCACTGAATGCCCGAGCGTATAGGCTGTCAAGGGACGCTCAGGGGGAGACAGAAGCAGTCAAGTGTGAAGATTTCAAAATATCCGATTGAGTTGTCTCCATACAAAAATCATGCTCTTGGTCTTGTCGAATTTCTAACCTTCAACTCGATTCCCAATGTATACATTGGCAAAAATAAATTTTACGTTCGTAAAGAAAACTTCCATCGCACGTAATTTACTTGCCGGTCGCTGCCAAGACAATAGACAAAATGCATTTGCGAATCGTTGTTCAAGACGGACATTTGGTTAATTGGTTGGGAAAAATTATAACAATCAGTCTACATATCAAGTAATTACGAAAATGAGTATACTTTTTAATAAAAAGGTTCACTTCAGCTATTATATTTTAGTACCATGCCGCAAGCGCCGTCAAAGAGTTAACACCTCAAAACGTGCTGCTTCTGACAAGGTTGGGCCACGAGGTCACACCACACGCAAAAAGAGGGAATTAACAAGTTTCAAGATTTTTTGTGCTTGCATCTGTATTTTTGTATATCGAAGTTTAATTGTTTCTCATGGAAGAAGAAATTTTAAACCTTGAAACTCCCATAACTTTTTGATGAATCTATCGCTCATCGTGAAGTACATGCACATCACTCATACGCCTCATCAACCTTCAGTAATAGTGACGAAATTTGAATTTCCGTGCAAAATCAAGATCATTGCCCTCTACCTAGCAAAAGTTCGCTTCATGTGCATGGAAAATCGGTAAAGACAGATGGGACTCCATTGACTACTACAGTGTTAGTTTGTAACGCTATCTGTTATTTGTTTGAAGAAACAAGATATGAAATTAATGCTATTGAAATTGATAGAAATAATAATGTCGATCTCACTAGCGTTATGAAAAAATATATATTTTTAAATCCTGGACAATTAAACAAAGCAGAGGATACTGGCTGGCTTGAAACAAATAATAATGAAAAATCATTAACCAATCTTATTGGCTTTTTGATGTATCCATACCCCTTAGCATGATATATGGGTTTGCTGAAGATTATCACAAAATCATTGTCAATGCTAAACATGAACTTATTTTGACAAGACTAAAAAGTGATGCAAATACCATTTTGCAAACAGCTCCCAATGAACCATATAAAATTGAAAGTAATAAAATAGAATCTTTGTTATCAAGCGTCAAATTGGCAGATTCGCGAAACTTTCAATCCCTAAAACCCTAATAGCACGAAACGTTCCTGGAACGTTCCCGGAACGTGTACAGTGTCCGCCGCTTGGGAACTTTCCAGGAACGTTCCAAACATAAATGACCGTTATTGTTATTATTATCATAAAAAAAATCACGCAAACGGTAAGTGATAGGCCAAAGTCGATGTCAGTTTATAATATGGATATCATATTATACAGGGTGTCCCAGACTTAAGTGTCCAGACTTATATAGCTGTATAAAAATAAAAAAAAATAATGGAAATTTTTTTTCCAAAAATCAGTTGAAGTTTTAGTTTTTGAGCTATCAAATATTTAAGCTGGACCAATCAGGAGCGCCGTATAAACAGTCGTGTGTGCGTGAACAACGTTAAACAACCAGAAAAAACCATACTAATAAAAACTCTAACCAATTTGATGATTGCAACCTAACCAATGTGAAACTATTTTTAAATAATCAGTATGCTCTACTTTATGACATGTATTCAAACTTACAAGCTAATTTCCCTACTAAAAAAAAGTCAGGAATCGTCACAACTCAGGTGGCTCATCGGCTAGGACCGCAGGTAAGCCCACCCGAAAAGGATTAAAAGTTAAAAATATATTTTTTTATGTTGCATATACACATTTAAAAGTTAGAAATTCAGAATCTATGGGTTCCAACGATTTCAGATACATATAAATTTTCCTAACAAATTTAAAATTAGGATAAATATAATGTATCTTGTAAAGAGAAAGAGATACGTCAGAACGGAAAAAATTTTCTGATTCGCACCTTTAGATTCGTTTAGTATATAAACATTAATTATTAAATATAAGTAAAAAAAGAATATGCATAAATAAATATAAATAAAAAAATGAATAACGGGGGAATTATAAAAGAGCTTAGGTTGTATGGCATTCTATTATTGAACCCCTTAAAAAAGGATTATCCTTCGAACCCAAGCTCTGACGATTTCTGAACATTTTCTCGTGAATTCTGACTTTTCCTGATGATTTCTGTCGAGAAACGTAAAAAAAGTCGTCAGAAATGGTCAGAAGTACTGACTTTTTTGTAACGATTCCTGACGTTTTTTTAGTAAGGTTGATACGGTACTCTTGCGGGAGGGATTGTGCAAGGAGGGAAAGGGTGAGACACCGGTCTTAGAGAAAGATGATGGTTTAATGGATGAAAAAACAAAATGTTGGCTTAATGGAAGAAAATCAAAATACTGCCCGAGCTCTCGCGTCCATATCCCAAAACCTACTACTACGCCCTTTGTTTTCCGGCATCGGTTCTATCTCTCAAGCATGCGCACTTCAAATTGCAGAACATTCTTTATAATAATAACTATATTAAATTAGGCAGAATTAAATTTTAGTTTATAACAATCGGCCATCCTATGCGAAGTTTGGTCCTCCAAACTTTTGGTTCATTTTTGACGCCATCTTAATGCAAATCATTTCTTTTTTTTTTAATTTCAGTACTCTTAATCTTTTAAGTTGCTATTTTTGTTAAGTTTAAGTTATTATTTCGCTTATTCTGACAATATTTTCTCTTACAACTTTTCTTGCAATTCGCTCGGGTGGGGTATATGTTTCACTGGCTACTGCAACTTTTCTAAGTTCGCCCTCGTAAAATATTGGTATGTGACCTAATAAAGCTTCGAAGGGACTGAGACCTTGAGACTTATTGATATTGGAATTTAAATCGCGTGAAAAAACTCGCGGAATAATAGTACTATTCAGTCTCACTATTAATCCGTTTACTAGAGGGTGATGACTTGAATTAAGCGTATGCTTAATCCCATGCTTAAGACAAAAACCTTGAAAATATTCGGACGAGAAACAAGTCCCTCCGTCGGTAACCAAACGTTCCTGCGCTCCAAAGAATTCTGCAAATTCTTGAGCCTTTGTTACTGTGCTAACAGCAGTAACATTTTTAACAGACTTTAAACTTGCCAATTTCGTCAGATTGTTAATGAAGCCAATGACATACTGGCTTCTACGAGAGATTTTATGAAAAGGTCCTACATGGTCGCAATGCACAATTTGAAAAGTCCTACGACCTGGTGAAATAGGGTGTTATTCCCCTTCTTTATTTCCAGCTTGATTCTTAGCAAGAATGCACTCCAAACAATTTGGGATGTGCATCTTTACATAACGTCTTAGTTCCGGAAAATAGAAGTGCTCTGTAATTCAACTAACAGTTTTATTAACTCCAAAATGGCTATGTAAGGCATGGTATCTAATAACTATAGATTTTCGCATACGTTTAGGAAAATAAAACAATTCTTTTACTGGAGCCGCCTTTCGGAATTTTTTATACAGTAAATCATCTCGCAGAACAAAATCTTTTAGCTTATCTTTCTCTAGCTTAATTCTCTCTTTTTCAGGTTTTCTTAGAATCTCGATCATCTCTAAGGCTTTTTCGTCCCTTCTTTAAAAAATTAGGACTTCATCGTCGCGTGTATTGATAATTAAAATCTGATATATGAACTGTTTTGAGTGAAAATGTCATATTGGGACACGTGATAATGCGTCAGCATGCATCATACTCTCTCCATTTCGATATTTAATTTGAAACGTAAAATAATTTATCTCACTCATTCATCGGGGAATTTTGTGTTTTTCATGCATTTAGATTAACTTAACATTGACAATCAGTTATTATCACGAATTTCATTCCAATTAAAAAATTCCTTAGGCGTCGGAGAGCCAACGCAATTGCAAGTAACTCAAGAAACCTTGAGTGATACAGTCGTTCAGACTCACAGGTTCTTCTGCTAATAGCGTACACCCATCTTAAGGGGTCTTGTTGTCTATGAGCTTGTAATACAAGCGCACCTAAGCCCAAAGCGGACGCGTCTGTGTGTGATTCTGTTTTTGCCGGTTTGCGATTGTACATTTTTAAAACAGGTTTCTTTACGAGACTGGCTTTTAGAGCTTGGAAAGCTCCTTCCTGCTCAATATTCCAACTAAAGCATTGTTCCTTTTTAAGACGTTTCGTAAGTGAGGCTGTGATTCTAGAAAATTTTTCGGCGAACCTTCTGAAGAAATAATTGGTTAGACCCAAAAATCGCCTTATTTCATGCTGTTTATTAGGTGTCGGGAAGTTTTCTACTGCTAATATTTTTCTTTCACCTGGCCTTAACAAATTTTCCCAAGTTTCTGCAAATAGACAAGTATCATCAAAAAAGGTTATTGCGATAGCCTTTCTCTGGGTAATTTTTAAAACTCGATGCATTAGTTTGGTAAAATACATTGGAGCATTTACCAGACCGAACATTGCCCTACTAAACTCGCCCGTTTGCGTCTCAGTTATAAAAGCGGTTTTATCGCGTGAACTCTCTTCCAGAGGTTTTTGGAGATAACCCGATTCCGAAGCAGAATCACTTCAACACTCGCACTTTGCTTTCAATTAGTCTTGAAGTAAGTAAATAACGTTCACACGAACAAACAAGGAAGAAAGCTTCTCGCAAATACTAGCCTTTTTGTTTACGCAGCACACTGCCCAAGCTCTCGCGTTTATAGTCCAAGACCTACTACTACGTCCTTTGTTTCCCGGCGTCCGTTCTATCTCTCACGCATGCACACTTCAAATTCCAGAACATTCTTTATAATAATAATTATATTAAATCAAGTAGAATTAAAAACCCATCGAGCCGAGAATCAACCATCTGCCGTAGCGCCAGTGAGTTCTCAGCAATCGTTGGGGCTGAGTTCTTTGCTCGGGATCCAAATCAGAGGAGGCTCGTTGTAGAGAAGTATTCTTACGTTCCTTTCTGCTGTTAAATCCTTAAAAGGACTGAAGCAGTTATAATCGAATTCGTTCTGAAAAGAGCAGATTGATATTTCAAGGTACAAAAAGAAATAACGAGTCGAGGTTCTCGTCTAGTGTAGCTTAATATTGACTTCTTCCTACGCTGGGAGAGCTGGAGAGGTGGACGTAGTTGAGCAGTTGAGCTGGCAAACTAGTGAGCAAGCAAGCAGGCAGGCAGGTAGGCTCGCAACCAAGCAAGCGGGCAGACGGGCTTGTAACCAAGCAAGCAGAGAGGCAGAAAGGCGGCAGGTAGATGTTTTCTCGTTAAAGGCTCGAAGTTGAGTGTCGAGAGTGGCTGGGACGCCCTCTTTTATGTTCAGAGCGCGCGTCAGCTCGGTCCGGTGGGGAAGTCACGCGCCATTGGTTCCTGACGTGGTGGAAGGGAGCATCGCTTCTCACGGTTTTCCCACTCCTTAGAATTGTAGGACGCGCGACCCAATGAAATTATTCCTCTTCCTTCTGCTGTGCCTGCTGCCTGCTTCGCCTCGTTTCTCCGCTTCCCAGCGTTACATAAACGCTTAGTTCTGATTACAAATTAATATTAGTGCAGAAAAGGCAATTATTATAATAATATTATACTATAATATAACGGGCTTACCTAATATTATAATAATCATTTAAAGAGTGACGGTGACTAGGTCATTTATTATATGATAACTGTGAGGAGAAATATAAAATACAATATATGAAGTACCTAAAATATGCAACAATAATAATTACAAGACGAAATCAGACTAATTAGAATTGAAATAAGAATACAAATACAATAATAATTGCAATATGAAATGAGAAAATAATGGAATAATACCAAACATAAAAATTACAGTAAGAATGACCTAGAAATAACAAGAACAATTTCAAATCAGAGTAAAATGTAAGATTAATAATACTAACTTTACTGCCGTTATAATACAATAATAATTAACAATAATACCCGTCATATAATCATGTGCAATAGAAATATATTTGGGAAAAATAGGAAAATTATTATGAAAATATCAATTATTTTGCCTTAAAAAAATCAGAATTACGGATAAGTGATCAGCTTATCCGTGCATCATTGTTTAGTGAGGCAGAAAATTTTCAAGAAATGTAGCAAAATAAAATTTAACTCAAAAGAGAAAGCCGCTGTAAAGTTATGGATGAGTCATCGCTGGCCCACAGCTGTGACCGTACCTGGGCGCATAGGATTTTCCGAGCTACCACATTAACAGTGCGTGGCAAGCAAAGGGCGTCGTAGCCATCGACATATAGAAATGGACTGGTGACTCTTTCGGGGAAACGCGAATGGCAGTTAGAAAGAGATGGGAGAGAGTGGTGGGCAACGTGTTTCTTTCTGGTCGAAGGTAATTGGTGTAGAAGATTTTCGACGGTTGGGATTCAGGACTGTACGCTCTCGCTTGATGGCCTCTGCGTTTGTGCCATTCCCATGCGTTGTAAATATTGTAAACGCGATCGTAAATAATAGAATAAAATATAATGTGAATATATTTATTTGATTTGAATACTATAAAAAGAAGTAAGCTGTGAAAATGACTGACATGTATTGACATGCGCAAGGCCCCCGATTCATAAGCACGGAGTCACCACTCCATTTCTATATATCGATGGTCGTAGCGGCAGAGAAAAGAAAACTTGAGAAAGCATAAAATTGAAAGTTTGCAGGGAGGAAATATTAACCCAGTCAGAATGGTGACAGGCTCGGTCAACTCCCATGTAAAGAATTGGCGAAAAGTAGCGCCATCTGCGATCAGCCAGAGAACTAAGGGCGCGTGCATGTGTTGGTCTTTATGTATGTATATACCGCTTCCTTACATGTGTTGAATACTAAAATATTTCAACAAAAAAAGAAAAATAAAGACAAAATGAAGGAAATAAGAAACGGAAAATAGGAAATTAAATATAATTATCATTCTATTTCCCATTTTACGTTTCTGATTCACTTCATTTTACCTTTATTTGAAGGATTGCAGTAAAGAACTACATAACCAAAAAAATCGCAATTTTTCAGGAGACAGCATGTGACAGCAAGCCAAGCCAAGCCACAACAAACAATTTGCCGCGCACGCGCTTTAACCCGTTGGCGTTGAAAGTCTGCGCCATCTGCGATGGGCCAGAGAACTAATATCGTGCCCCGCAATGCCTCTCAACCCGCGCGCCTATGTCCTAACTTTTAGCCATTTCTTTACATGGGAGTTGACCGAGCCTGGGTCGAGTCGAAATTACCGTCGAAAAATTAGTCGGTTTCGACTATGTTTTTTATGCTCCAGAGATACTTTATAAATGATCATTTACTGCAATGTAAGTGATTTTATCAAAATTTGTTGCAATTTACAGGGTTTAAAAAATCAACGTCGAAGTGACGTCGATTCGACGTCACTTTAATTAGAAAAAGAGAGTTAAGAATTTGGTGTTTTAACTTTTTTGAGCTGTACCTTATGAAGATGGCTTTTTCATCGAGTTTCAACTCGTAGTTTTAGCGCAATGGTTAAGACTCGCGACTGCTAGGCGATAGATTCAGGTATAGATGTAGGTTGGATACCCCGTAGCGTTAGAAATTTTATTTTTAATATAATCTCATGTCATCATTAAAAAGGTGTCGATCAACTTATTCATAGTTTTCATAACTATTGCACTACTTTTTGTACCGTCGAAATTATATTAAATTAGACGTCGAAACGATTAATAATTCGACGTCAATGCGAAGTCGAATTGGGCGACATAATATCGTCGAATCGACGAAAATATCGATGATTTTTCGACATCAAAAAACGACGTTGATTCGACGTCTAATCGAACACCCATTTCTGACTGAGAAGCATTCCTTTCGTCTGTTGCTCGTTACAGCCATCGGCGTTTATCAAATTACTATGGCAAAGAACCACAACCATTGTTGTATTGTAATGATTTGATAAACAAATCAATCCACTTCTTTGACCGACGATGTTTAAGAATGTTAATTTGTAAATTTTTTATGTCTTACGGTCCACATAAAAATTAAATAAAAAATTAGCCAAAAACAACTTTCCAACTCAAAATTTATTCAATTAAAACTCCTTTCTCCATACTTTACGTTCGTTTCGGTACAATTGCGTACCTTTTTCAAAAGGCTTATAAACCTGAGATAAGATTGAAAA
>CAKNWT010195809.1:0-12557 GCA_932066315.1 Andricus coriarius
GGCTTTACCCAGAAACTCTGGTCAAAATCAAGAAATGGGAAATTATGTTATCATTTGTATATAAGTATAATAAAACTTTTTGCAAACCGGAACAATCAGATTATATTATGTTAGTAATTACACATAGTCCTATTATGCTGCCCGCTAAGCATCTTCTTATAATTTATTTCATTTTATTGAGAATAGAAAAACTGGCCAGGGCCTTGTCGGAACCCTATTATAAATGGGGCTAAATGGGACAATTTCTGCACGGGTATAGGCGTATTAAATTCAATATTTTCTGAATTAACAATTGTGAATGTAAATTTTTCAAATATGAACAATTTTTAATCAAAGGTTAAAAAAATATCACTATTTTCAATTGAACAAATATGTGACTAACAATATTTATGGAAAGAAATGTGCATCCTTGAAAATATTAGAATTACGAAATTAAGAATTTTTTTAAACATATATCTTGCTATCTAGAATCAATAATTCCTTAAATTATTTAACACGTTTTAAAATGGTTAGAACTCTTGATATTTAAACATTTGTTATTAGGAATTAAAAAAAAAATTTAACTTTTAAATATTAGGAGGAATTTATTGAATAAGTTTCATTTAATTTATGTCCAAGACAAATTTCAAAGAAATTTCAATTATTTTAAACAATACCAAAGAATGTCAAGAGATTTCGTTTCAACAATTTTTAAAAGTCCTAATGTTTAAAAGTGCGTGCTCTTATTTATATTTAAATAGATTATGTTTTAACTATAATGCATTTTTGTAATAATTACAAAGCATTTTACAGGATTTTAACGAATTTGTAGAGAATTTTAGTAATTAAATTACATTTTATTTCAAGGGATTTCTACGGATTTTAACAATTGCAATAAGGGATATGTGTAGGAGTTGTAAATATTTTAAAGGATTTGAAAGATTTTAAGTTATTTCAAAAGATTCCACAAAATTTTAAAAGATTCGATTAAAAAAAATTGTTAATATTTAAAAATTCTGTATTATGGATTTTAAAATAGTTTGTGTTTTTAACATTAGAAAATAAATCTCCAGGTATACTTCACACGCATGCCACTTGCTGCTAGTGTAAAATTCTTTAGGCGCTCTGAATTATACTATTTTAATTTTTATTTCAAGAGCGAAGATTGTGGTTTCAAATTGATACTCAAAATATTAGTTATAGTTAGGTTGAAATGCCACATCTTGGAAAGAAATATTTAATTTTACTTATAGGTATGTCACGATTTAATTATATTGATGGAGGAATTTATAGAAGAAGAAATATTATTGATTGTAAAAAAGATTTAAAACGTCTAAAAATTCAATCTTAATCCAATTTTGAATATTAAATTGTAAAATAAATGTTTCATCTTTCCTATTTTTCGTGAAAAATTACCTTATTTCCTCTTTTTTGAGCCCTTTCGCGTTGTGATACATGTACGAAATATAATTTAATTAAACAACTGAAATTTAACTACACAGACGGTAAACATCTTTTTGATTTTCACATTTCATGAACCATTCCAGAGAAAGATTCGCAATGAAAACATAACCACTTGGCTCGGTTCGGCCTAATGGTACTTTGTGTAATTCTTCTCCCAGAAATTTGCTGAAAAATCCTCGAAATAGTATAAGGCGGACTTACAAACTCGTGCAAGTGATTATTAGGTGCGCTGAGAAAGGGACGAAGTTAACCCTCGTAAAGTAACCGATGTAAAAGTAACGATCGAAAAAGGTGCGTGTGAGGCATCAGTGACGAACTGCTTTCACGAAACGTAGTATTTTTGAACATGAGGAATTTGAAAAAAGTGGCCAGACGGTATTTCGGGACATAAATATCATCCAGAACATTAGAGATTGAAGGTAAGAAGATGGCGGCAGGTTAACGCGCACCGGTCACCATTTTGGTTCAGCCCGTAGGCACCTTTGTGCACACGTACACGTTCTCTTACGATCGGCCGCCCAATGCCATACTCTCAAATACGTACTTCTACAAAATCAGGGCTTTCTTCGACACAGCGCACTTACTAGCAATAAGTGAGAACCTGCAACTACTTAACCCATTTTTCGCGAACAACGATCGATCAGTAATTATAGGGTCTACCTTCGCTCTTCTTGCAAAGGCTTCAATTCATTTTGAAAACGTGAAACAGGCCATTCTTTCAATCTTTAAGAAATCTAAAAATATCCTGTTTGCTGGGCTCAAATACTTTTTTGTCGTTGTATCTCAAGAATATGGTACGTGTCAATATTTTTCTTTGCAGAAATTAATTTTTATGCTTTTCTTTTTGCAGATTCAGAAGTATAACCACACTAAATATATTATTATATGTTGGGGTTTGACTCGGTTCAAAAGGCAGTCAAAAAATATATGATAATGTGAACCAAGTTTTTGTTTGTTTAGGCATAGAATATACATATATTTTGACTTTAGTGCTCAAAAAACAGTAGTTGATTTTCGATGTGGTCGTGCATTTATTAACATTGAATAGCTCGTGTCTACAATATATAATACATAAGATGAACAAAATACAACGATGGAAATTCAGTAAATAAAAAGTTTGAAAATACAAATAGTTTACGATATTCGTTCTGCCCCTACTCGTATATATATGTTGATTAGCGCGAATTTGCATAATATATAGATGTCGGTTAGGATTCGTATAATATATCACGTAACGCTTCTTTCGACGGTTTTTTACCCTCCTTCGTAATCGGATTTTCCAATATAAATACAACCTTTTTACTCTAGCAAAGAAAATCACACATAAGTTGTGATATTCTACCATAATAGTTCGTGTTTTTACATTCTCATCTCAATGAGAAGGTATTGGTTTTATGTGAAAAATGACTTGCGGATTTTATCAAATTTCGACGTTTTGAGGCCCGCTGAGTCAGAGAAAATAGTTTTTACGTCGATATCGTTGTTTGTATATCGGATAACTGTTGAAAGACTTGGATGAAAATTCAAAAAGTTAGAGCATTTTCCAAATTTTTTAGACAATTTTTTTCAAGATTTAAAATATATATATACGGCTATTCACAGTACTCGAAAACTCAAACAATTTATCAAATAGACTTTTTGTCGATAAAAATAAAATTATCAGAGTTACAGTATTTTAAAAATTCAAAAAAACGAACAAAAATGAATATTTTAAGCCAAACAACGCACGATATGAAAAAAGTCAGGTAAAGAAAAACTTTGCTTTTTGAAAGCCCTATAAGATTATCATAACAACTTTTCAGATTTTTTCGAAAAAGTGAAAATTCAAATTTTGATCGCACAAAAAATAATAAAAAATAAATAATTCCATTTTGCGGTCATACTATGCAAGATACAAAAAAAAAGATAAAAAGACCAACATTTTACATTCAAAAGGGATCTAGAAATTTGTTATTAATCACTTTTTGATAGGACACATATTTTTTGGTTTATTCGTAAAAAAAAACATTAAAAATAAAAAAATTAATTTTTTGGACAAACGACACAAGCTAAGAAAAAAAATGAAACAAAAGTTGTTCACCCAAAAAAAGAGCTACAAATTAATTATTAATAATTTTTTGATAGAACGCGTAGTTTGTGTTTTGATCGTAAAAAATAACATTAAAAATAAAAAAATAAAATTTTTTGAAAAACGACACAAGGTACGAAAAAAAAATAATAGACAAAAGCTGTTCATCTACAAAGGATCTACAAATTTGCAATTATTAATTTTTAGATAGGACTAGTAGATTTTCTTCTAATCGTAAAAAATAGGATTGAAAGTAAGAAAATACTTTTGTTTCAATACCAATGCATATTTAGAATTGTAATAACATAAATTTGTTGAAATGATACATTTTTATGGTAGCCGAGAATAAAATGTATTACAAAATAAGAAACAAATATTAAGGAAATCATTAAAAATAAAATTTGTACTTTATTTTGTAATATCTGAATAAGAAGTTCCAGATCGAGGTACAGAAATAAATATTACATACATTTTATATATAATAGAGTTGAACATAATGTAGAAAAGTTCGCATGTTCGACGAAATCGAGTGCGAAGCACGAGATACGTGATGAGAATGTCTTCATTAAAGCCGAAGGAGATTTAACAAAAGAGAATTCACAATCACCAAATTAGAGTTTACGATGCTTTGACCTTTAATTTTAAAAGCCCTGCGCACAAAGGGGAGGGGGGGGGATACAAAGACCGAGCGCGTAAAGGGAAGGGAATTATACTTTTGAAATTTTGAAAAATTAAAAAAAATGTCTATTTGTGCAAAAATTGTACTTTTTTATAATGTGTACATTTTTTATAAGAAATAATATTATTTAAATTTGGTTTAAAATATCTTCCACAAAAATATCTTTTCTTTTTTCGTTTACAGAAACTCATCTTTACTTTTATAAATTTAACAAATCTTTTAATGATACTAATTTTGCATTTTTTACCAATTTTAACTATTTTGAAGTTGCCTAAGAACTAAGTCAAAAAATGTGTTCACGTTCAAAAAATATTATTGTTTTTATTCTTGATAATGCTAGTTTTGCATTTTTTAACTAATTTGATTATTTTGAAGTAACCTAAGTTTAAAATTCAATTTCCCTTAAAATAAAAACAAAAAAGAATAGAACAAGGAAAAATATTTAAATCCATTTAAATTTGATTTCATATTCAGTTTCTCGTAGACGAAATTTTGTTTTCAGATAGCCCTAGGAAAAATATATGCCTAGAGGCAGCGCAAAGATGGGCAAATGGGAACATATCAAAGTTAGGAAATTTAAAACCAACCATGATTCTTCCGGTTCTGGTTCTATCCCTATACTCCCTCCTCCATTGACCGAAGTCTGGAAGATTGGCGTTATAACTAGACTTTCCACCTTAGTTTCAGGTGATATATGGAGACTGGTTGTTTGGAATGCTAGAAGAATTAATGATGTTAAGGAAAGACAATTAAGAGAAATAATGCACGTAAGGAAGCTAGATATTTTATGTGTACTTGAAACAAAGAAAACAGGATGCGACAGTAGAATAATAGAAAACGGGACTATAAAGCACGGACTCGAACTATGGCCGGGAATATATAGAGAATCACATGCTTGGCCAAAGAGTCGGTCTGATAAATGAATGAGAGAACAAAACTGCATGTCTAGGGGCATTGATTGGTATCTCCAAATGGTTGTGGGTTAAAGTAAAAGAGTGAAACAAAAGACTATTCATCATAAGGTATTACGTCCCAGTTGATGGTGAAAGGAATGAGTTATAAGACGCCTTCTGGGATGCTTTAAATGATACTATAGGTACTTGCGATCATGGGGAAGGTGGACTAGGAGGCATGAGTGGATCGGTTGAAGTCCAACGCGAGAGTACGGAAAGAGTTGTACGTAATTTTGGAGAACCAAAAATAAATGGTAGCGGAGACAGATTAGTTAGCTTATGCTTGGAAAAGGATTTGTTTATTATAAATACTTGGTTTAGGCATAAAATGATCCACTTTTACACCTGGTGCAGATGCGATAGCCACAATATGATCGACAAAATGAGAAGTTCTGAATATGAAACGGATCATTACCTCTTTGTTACAACATTAACTGAGGTCTTTTAATTTTTTCCGGTATCTTAGAATATTAATGAAAAGGCCTTCACTACATTAATATTAACTGAGTTCAATGGTGGAGAAGAAAGAAAACTAGAAAGACAAAACAGACGCGCATCAAGAAAGAGAATTTACAGAAACCAGAAAAACGAGTAGAACTTACAGATAAGATAAATGAACGCCTAGATAGAACAACTTGTGAGACGCTAATTCACGGCGGTTGTAGGAAGAATGAGTGGGGATGCTTGGTGGAATGATGAAATCTACGTAGTCATTCACGAAAAGAAACAAGCGTATCTAAGAAAGTTTAATACCATATGTCTTGACGATGACGATAGAATTAGACTAGACAATGATCATAGGGACAGGAATAAAAAAGTAAAAATACTAGTTAGAAACGCAGGGATAAAATCAATGCGGAAGAAGAGAGAAGAATGCAAAACGCTTTCGACGGAGCAGCACAACTGCGATATAGAAGACGACACGTCGGAAACCCCGCTTGAATGAATTAGTGCCTCTAAGGTTAGAAATATCATTATTCAAGCTGATATGCCTTAATGCGGTGTCATAGAGGCATTTAAACGAGGGTGGGAAGGTTATCAGCAGTGTAGGAGCCATTACAAATAAAGCTAAAATTGCAATACATAAGTCTGTACTCGCACCCACTGTGCTGTACAATAGCAAAAGCTGGACCAACCAAGAAAAGGATAAGGGTAAAATTAACGCGTTTGGCATGCAATTTCTGCGCAATCTGTGTGGTAAAACGCTAATGGACAAAGTCAGAAATGAACAGATTCTCAAGGAACGTGGTGTAGAGGAAACACTGTTTGACAGGAGCGAAAGAATTTTGTGGAGATGATTTGAACATGTATGGAGAATGAAAGATAAACGACTGACGAAACAATTATATTTATGTTGAGTAAATGGTAGCGTACCCAGAGGCAGACCGTGGAAAGAATAGTTAGAATGTTTGAATGAGACCCTGAATCGAAAAGATATAAGAAGCCATAGTGACACGAGAGCTTGCATTAGAAAATGTATGGACGTAAAGGAAGCTAAAGATGTATGCCAGGACAGGAAAGTGTGGCGATAAATGGTTTATAAGAAATGTATGATGAAGAGTGCCAATGGAGTGAGAGTAGCTTGAAACGAAAGACCTTGGATACAAATGGGCCCGCGTGGAGAGCTTTACATGGTGAATTTGTGAAGCTCTTCACCCGGGGTGCTTGCTAGAGAGATCGATCGGTGACATTTGTCAGAGCATTCTTGCGGAACGAACGTGTTATTTAAATCTAAAAATCTAAACCGCCTCCCTTCTTTGCCGCCTCGTACACGTCCGACGAACTTCGACGAAATCCCCGACAGTATAACGAAGCTAGAACCGAGTGAGTCACGCTTATCCGGAAAGGCATATAGCTCAATGGTATAATATTATTATTATTCGTTATCGAAAACTCGATAAATACAAAATTCGCAGTGTTATCAATGTAGTTGTGCGCGTATTCTACGTTTTGAAGTTTGAAATTGACTATGAGGGTAACTATTTTTAAATGCAGATTTTGTGAAAAAAGATACAGCAAATTTTAGGATTCTACTATGTAATCATTATCATTTTTTGACTCTGAACGGAAGTTTTTGTTCTAGTAGAAATGGTAGCCCCTGAAAGTTACCCAAAATTACTTTTCTGAGGTTACAGCTTAATCTTCTTATACCCTAAACTAGGCACATTTTTTACTTAAAACAGGACTCCCGAGTCGAAATTTAGGCCCTACTTTGAAGCTATAACTCCTATCTTAGTAGGCGCTAAAGCAGCAAAGTAGGTTCAAAATAAGCAGCGATTTCAATTCAATTTAGACCCTACTTTGACGCTAAAAATGTCCGAAATCGGCCGTTTTTCCACGTTTAGCGTCAAAGTAGGGCCTAATTTGAACCTACTTTGGTGCTTTAGGTCCTACCCTATATTGGCGCTGCAGACCCTACATTGCTGCTCCAGCCCCTACACTGGCAACAATAAAAATATCGATAATAATAACAATGCATTAGTATTTGGACGAGAATCAATTATTATTATCGATAGAAACCGGGAAATTATCAGAATAAGGTATAATAGTATAAGCGTGCATATAAAATGAAGAGTATTTTTTATTAAAGAAGAAAAATATGCTCCAGGTGGTTTTAAATTCTAAGAATGTTTGTGATAAGTGCTGAAAATGATTAAATATTATATTAAATAATAAACCTGGTGACATTCGATATTTTTAATTTTCTTTATTGCTACTGGAAGACGCTTCTGATTGTTGATTCTGATTGAAAGTTGTTGATGAATCTTAAGCCAGTTTTTTCGTTTCACATTCCTTTGATGTATCAGATCGATATTTTCTTTTATTTGAGGCCAGCTTATTAATAAATTCAATTAGTTCCTTCTTCGTGTCATTTTTCCAGCCATTTTCAAGCAACAGATAAATTTCATAAATTAAAAGTTGTGAAATAATTTTTATTATACTACTACAAGTTATTAAAACAAGTTTGCACTGTTAAAGTAGAGTATGCAAATATACGTTGAGCCGTAATTTCGGTAATGGTTATAAATTTTTATTATGAGTTCCCTTCTCTGCAAAAATACTTTTACTGTCAACTGTACGTCAGAAAATTAATATTGAAACAAAACTCATGAAGTATACAATTCTTTGTTTGTAGTGTTTTTTATCATATAATTTGAGAACTTATTTGTCAAATATCGTTGACGTTCACATCAACCTATTCGGGAAATTCCTCAAGAGAATGAAACCGATTTGGATTGAAATTACAGGCTAGTCTAACAATTTTTTATTTAATTTTTTTGTATGTGATATCCAAATATGCTTGTCTTTCGCAAGTCGAAAATCTTATTTATATTATTTTCTGACTACTTGGGACGATAGCAATGGTTTTGTAAGAAAATTAACATTTTCAGAAAGAATCCTTTCCTTTTTGCTTACAGATACTTTATTACTGCTAAAATCGGTAAAACAGGTGTTGTAAATGTCTCTAGGAACCTTTTTTCATTGCAATAGCAAAATAAGAACTCGTCAAAATAGACGTTTGTAACTTCGAACTAATATGTAAACGTTAAAGTATTTGACAATTAATAGTTATTATAAAAGTTGTTTCCATTTATAATTTTATCAACTTACGTGTTCACTAGGCACTTTAAATATTAGAGCGGTACAAAAAGCCCAAAAATGCGAGTAGGGGTTTTCTGAAGTTTTAGGATTCTCGAAACTTTCGCGTAACTCGAATCTTTCGGGTGTTTTTCATCCGAAAAAATATATATTTAGTACTTTGCTTTCGAATAGTATATAATAACAAAAAATCGATAATGCAAAAACTTTGGCTTTTAATTTAAAGAAAATTAAAAAAACATTTGATCGAGATTCGGGGTTTTTGGACACTCCTACTGAATGTGTCCTCAAAAACGATTTTATAAGCTTATTAGATTCTAAAGCTAAACTAAGAATCATAAAATTACCGTATATTCCTGAAGGCGATAATGCTCGTTATAACAGCATCCAATTTTTACATAAATGTCACGAAATAAACACTGTTGCAGCTATTCCTGTTGAAAACCTTATGAAAGTCTGTATTTTTATGAAAATTGATAATCAGGTATACGTTGCACTGCCAATAAATGACAAAGAACTTGAATAAAATAATTTTTATTTTATCTAGGTAAACCTAAAATAATACGCTGTTTTTAGTGAACCTTATTAAATGAGTCTTAATTAAGCTCTAACTCATGAAAATACAAATACGTTCCGCTACACTATGGATGGAAGACAATAATTGTATTCAAGTTCTTGGGCATTCTAAACACGAAAGTCGAAAGGGTAATAGATTTGATGAAAATTGTATTACAATTCCAACTGTAGCTTCTAAATATTCAAAGTAGGGCCTGTAGCTTCAAATGGAGTCAAAGGAGGCTCTAATGTTTCATTCTCTAGGTGATTCTTGGATAGAGTTTTATGTGACTGGTAATGTATAAGAATACCTCTTAAATTTTTAAGAATAGTCACAAAAAAACTCTATATCCAAGATGGTTTAAAGATGGTTTAAATGCTTCAAAGCAGGTTCTAATAAGGAGCTGTAGCTTCAAAGTAGGGCCTAAATTTCGACTCGGGCTTTGTTGACCATGGACTTAAAAATGTTTATATACCTTTTTGACTGCGGGTAAGTTTGGTTTTTGTCCAATAAGAAAGAGATATACGCCGGAAAATTTGACAGAAAACCAGAACGGTGTTTAAGCCCCGTAATAAATGCGGGTTCCCTTTGTGATGAAAATGAAATATAATTTTATAATTTGCTACTCTTTAAATATTGAATCAGCGCGAAAACCTTCACTGATTTAAACTTAGTAAGTATAATTGACTCAAATTTCAGTACATTTTCAGTGACAATTAGTTCCCTCATAGTAATTTTTAATAAAGGTTTTTAGTGTCTATAATGGGAAATTTTTCTTAGAATTTATGTAATTGTTTCAATTCAGTACCAAAAGATTTCAATTTGGACATAATTGTAAAGATCTTCACTGAATTCCTTCCTCAATATGAATGAGATAGCAGTTGGTACAGTAAAACTTTGCTCTAATTTACGTTAACCGCTACTATTGTGCACCGTTCACGCCTATTTAGGTTTACTACTAAAAGTAAATACCTGTTACAACTATGCTTATTATCAGTAAAAGATTATACATATTTTTAACGTTGCGCACATTTCACTGCTGCTCATTCGTAGCCTATTGGAATGTTCAATTTTCCTGTAAGCTTTCGCATTTATCTTTTCATGGCGTGTTTTATCTTCTCCCTGAATGTTCGTAGAATGGGAGAAAAAAAACTAATAACCTTCAGTACGACGGTTTCTGGAAAACTTATTCATTTCTTCTTGTATTATTGTTTTTTCGCAGTGAGAATTTAAATCACTTTGCATTTTTAGAGTCCATACGAAAAAAGTCTTGTCCTCTTTACTGAAAAACTTTTTCTGTCTATAATAATTTCTTTTTCTGTATCTGGCAGGAAGATATTGGTACTCTATTAATATATTATTTGATATCACATAAATATAATTCATGGTTGAAATTTTAGCTAAATTCCAGGATATTTTGAGTACATTGTTTGAAAATATTATGGCGTGCCAAAACTTACCTGTTCTACTGTTGAAAGCATGATTTTCCTTGTCTGAAAATGTATAAGGATCAGTGATTTATATTTTAATCATAAAATAGTATATTGTGCTACAAGTGCGAAAAGAAGGCAGTTCCTCGTGAGTTGGAAGTTTGCTGTGCGAACCCGAGGCGAATCGAAAGAGAGTTTACAAGTCGAAGGCGAGCCGGAAACAATCCGAAGATGAACCGATGGAAAGTACTGTAAACTTCACAAAAGTTTCAACTGCTTTCTTTCTGCACCTATTTGGAAACCGTTTATAAACCAGGTGACGCTAAAGGGTGGGGGGGTCCAGTATATATATCGCGGGCAATCACATGGTCTAAAGGCCGATCACATGATATTTTTAATCATAAAATTATTTTCAGACAATATTATAAGAAACACAATTTCCAACTCATTAATCTTCTTATGTAACAAAGTCGAAGTGTCTCGTCGCCACTAAATGCTATAGCAGCAGCCTAACAAATTTATTAATTAATTTTAATTAATTGAATTATTACGTTAAATAGAAGTACTTTTTAAGCTTTTTAAATTCTTTTTAATTTCTTACAAGCGGTATTCATTTTAAATAGGACAAGCAGTCCGTGCTCGAGTCACAGAATCATTTGCCTCTGAAATATGTATATGTAGTTTTTCAAAGAGAATAAGACTACACATATTTACCGATTTGATAAAAAAAATTGTTAACAAGGTGGTACATATTTGATTTAAAAATTTAAAAATTGACAAATTGTTTTTTTTCACTTGATTTTTTTTATTCTGCCTCGTGCCCGCGCCTTGGAGAGTAGAGGAAATTTTTTCTCTCTGAAAAACGATAATTCATTTTTTTTTTTGCAAAATGAAACAAGATACGAAAAAGTTCAAAGTTACAAAATTGTTTCTCTAAAATGGGCCTAGAAAAATGTAGAAAAAATCCTTTAAGATATATTTTTTTTTAACCATACAATTTTATGGTCTGATGAAAAATAAAAAAGGACTTAATTTAACAGTTTTAACAATAACATGTCGGTGGAAAAAAAAATGAAGCGAGTTAGGGGGGAGCGTAGATTATTTTAAAAAATACCGATTTCAACGGAAGTAATTGTATGTAAAAATGGTTGAAACTACTAAATTATATTCTTGTTTATTTTTTATGACACCATTAAATTGTATTGTTAAAAAAATCAATTTAAATCAAATAAATTTCATATTTTTGCAATAATATCAATTCCGTTAAATCTTTTGAAATCTTACCAAAAACTCTAAAATCCGTGAATATAGTTTGGCATATTTTTAAATTCCGCGAAATCATGGAAAGTTCTTTAAATATGTTAAAAGTCGTCAAAAGTATTTGAGATCCTTTAGAATCTTTGCAAATCTTTTGAAATATTATAAAATCCCTTCAAATCTCTTGAAATCTTCGAAATCCAATAATATCCCGTGACATCCTTCAAAATTCTTAAAAATACTTTGATATCTATCGAATTAAAATCTCGGGACTTCTTTTGAAATATTTCGAAATTTCTTAAAATCTCTTGAAATCCCTTAAAATCTTTTTCAATTCGCGAAAATCGTTCTTAATTCATTAAAATCCCTCATAATCGCTAAAAATCCGTCAGAATACTTCGGTATCCCTTGAAATACTGTAAAATCTGTTTAAACTCCTTAGAGTTCCTTAAATTCCATTGATAAATTGAGATTCTCTCTGAAATTGTACTAGCTAATATCTCCAAACTCCTAAAATATTTTTAAATCATTTCAAAATCGGAAAACTTCAGGTAATCCATTAAAATTATTT
>CAKNWT010195823.1:0-10708 GCA_932066315.1 Andricus coriarius
AAAAAATTAATTTTTAACAAAAGAGTTTAACTTTCAATCAAGTAATTAAATTTTCATTCCCAAAAATATGAATTATGAGCGAAAGATGTAGAAGTTGACATTTCAAACAAAAAATATTTTTATTTTTAAACAAAAACATTTAAATAAAACCAAAAATACGAGTTTTCAACCTGATATGAATTTTCAACTAAGAAAGATATTCAGTCAAGAGAGATAACACATTTGAAAGAAAACGTTGAATTTTCAAGCATAAAGATGAATCTTGAACCAAGAATATTAATTTTCTACCAAAAAAAAAAAAAAATTTAAAAAAAATAGTTAAATACAGTCATATTATAAAGCTACATTTGACCCGCCCCACAGTGGGAAAAAAGTTACTTTTTTGTTCGAAATAACGTACAGCCCACAAATGTTGACTGATTGGGTCACAAAAATTTTTAAAAAAACTTATTTAATTTCAAAGAAAGTTCTCGAATCTGATTTTTTATTTGTTTTTTCTTTTTTTTTATAAATAACAGGGTGTCTACCCTACCTGGAATACCAGGAATTGTCAGGGAATTTTTATATACCTAGAAAAACCTGGAAATGTCTGGGAATTTTTTTTTAAAGTCAGAAAATTTTTTCGAGAACATGCATACATTTTTATAAAGTGCAATATAAAACTGGATAATAATGATTCTTTATTTCTAAAAGTAGCTTTATATTATTGTATTGAACTATTTTGTTAAAAATTAGTTTTTAGGCTTTAAATTAATTTGTTTAACTGAAAATTTAACTATTCTTTTTTTGGTTGAAAATTGATCGTTTTTAGTTTAAAATTTAAGTTTCTGGTTGAAAATTCATGTGTTTTGTTGGAAATTCGTTCTTTTTGGTAGAAAATTAATCTCATTCGTTTAACTTTTTGGTTGAAAATTCAACAATATGTTCGAAAAATTTTCCTTCGCTTGACTGAATAATCTTTCTTAGTTAAAAATTCAACTGTTCTGTTTTTAATTAAAAATAAAAAAACTTTTTTGATTCAAATATCAACTACTACATTTTTCGTTCAGAATTCGTTTTTTAATGAAAATTTAATTACTTGATCGAAAGTCAAACTCTTTCCATGAAAATTAATTTTTTTTTGGTTGAAGATTCATAATTAAAAAAATATTTATTTTGTCAAAATATTTTTAATATTAATTTGAAAATTCATCTTTTTGGTTGAAAAATGTACTACATTGATTGAAAATTTGTTTTTTTCTTTGGGTGAAATTTATTTTTTTACTGATAATTGAACTATTCAAATTGAAATTTTAATTATTTCTTTGAAATTTTTGTTTGTTTGAAAAATAACTTCTTCAACTGAAAATGTAATTATTTCAGTTGAATATTCCATCATTTTAGTTAACAATTCATATTTTTGGTTGAAAAATATATTTTTTTTAGTTGAATCTTCGTCTTGTTTGGTAGAAATTATTCCTTTTGGTTTAAAATTCAATTATTGCAGTTGAAAATTCACAATTTTTTAAAATTCACCATTCACATTTATCACTTTGGTTGAAAATTTGTCTGTTTTAGTTGAAAATTCCACTATTTCGTTGAAAATTGATATTTTTGGTTTAAAACTCCTCTATTCCAGTTGAAGATTTATCATTTTAGTTGAAAATTCATCACTTTAGTTGAAAATTTGACCTTTTTTATAGAAAATTATTTTTTTTAAACTAGACATTTAATTCTTCCATTTTTTCGATAACTGATATTTTTCAGTTCCAACTTTAATCATATGGCTGAAAATTGGTCCTTTTGAATTGAAAATTCAACTATTCTGTTACAAATTCAAGCTCTTTTAAATATTAATCATTTTAGTTCAAAGTTCTACTTTTTGGTTGAAACTCTTTTGTTAAAGATTAATCTTTTTGGTTTAAAATTCATCTATTCCAGTTCAAGATTCGTCAATTTTGTATTATATTTGAGTAAAATTAATTTTTTTAACCGAAAATTTAATTATTCCATTTTTGGTTAAAAACTGATCTTTTTCAGTTCAAACTTGAATTATATGAAACGTAGACAATTAGAACAATTTTCCTGTTATTGATGAACACCGGGGACATCAAATAGAAAAAATTACAATTTTTTTCGTCATATTTGTTTATTTATCAAAAAATTGAACAGTTTAATAAACAATCAGGGCATGGTGTGCCTCTCCCCCAGTTTGTCATTTCAAGTTAAAATCATTTTTGTTTTAAAGTTGAACAATTTCTAAAATTTTGTTGGAAGATTCATCATTTTCATTGAAAATTGATCTATTTGGTTCTAAATTCCATTTTTTGTTTGAATTTCATACTTTTGGATTGAAAATTCAACTTTTTTCTTTATTGACTGAAAAATTTATTATCGTAAAATTTTTATCTTTTTGGATAAAAATGCATTTGCTTGGTTGAAAACTAATTTTTTTTTATCGATGATTTTCAACGGTTTTTGGTTTCATATTAAATTTTTTTTCGGTCTAACTATCCACTTGCACATATTTTCTTTAAAGTTCAATTACTTGAAGCTGGTACTTTGTGAATAATTCATTTTTTTGGCTGATGATTCCCCATTTTAATTCAACGATCTTTTCTTATGGTTGAAAATTTAATTATTTTGTTGAAAACTCCTTTTTAATTCGTCAAAATTAATTTTTTTCGTTAAAAATTTAACTAATCCCTGTTTAGTTTAAAATCTATCTTCATTAGCTGAAAATTAAACTATTTGGTTAAAAATTCGTCTTTTCTGGTAGAATATCAATCTTCTTCGTGAAAAATTCATCTTTTGGGTTAACAATTCATTTTTTTGGATGAAAATTGATGTATTTTGTTTAAAATTTGTTTTTTTCTGATTAAAACTTAATTTTTTAATTGATATTTTTTTAGTTAAAAATTCATGTGTTTTGTTGAAAGTTCGTTTTTTTGGTAGAAAATTAATGTTCTTATGTGAAAATGTTTTTTTTTAAGATTCCTCATTTTAGTTGAAAATTAATTTTTTTAATTAAAAATTTGACTATTTCGTTGGGAACTTTTTTTCTAGAAAATTATTACTATTTAACTGAAAATTTAACTACTCCATGTTTGTTTAAACATTTAGCTTCTTTAGTTGAAAATGCAGCTATTTGGTTGAAAATTCATGCATTTTGTTGAAAAGTCGTATTTTTTGGTAGAAAATTAATCTTTATGGTTGAAAATTCATCTTTTTGGACGAAAATTCAACAATTTGGTTCAAAATTAATTTTTTTATTGAAGATTTATAATTATAGTTGAAAATTTTAAATGTCGATCTGAAGCCGTAAATGAGTAATTTATTGTACATTTATATTTTGTTTACTATTATTTTAATATATATATATATATTATATATATGAAATTGAAAATCTAACATTTTAACTGTTTCAAAAAGTGAATTCCAATCACCAAATTATATGAATAATGATAAAATTGAATACAAAATAATACACATGAAGGTTTTCGAGAATAAAAGAAAAAGGGGAAACGCAGGGAAATAGGGGAAAGACTGTGAACTCTGCAAATTTTTACAGTTTTTATTTCTTATTTGTAAAATTATTGTTTTTGTTCTACATAAATTACTTATTATTTAATGACTCCTGTAGAAAGAATTTAAAAAGAAGCATGTCTTTCTTCAAGTTGTGGATCAAGTTTGATTATTTATTAATGTACATAAAATAATTACAATTATGTTTAACTTCTAATACTTTGCGCACTTTACGATCTTCTCAAATAATTTGCGACTTATTCGGGAAATAATTAAAATTGGTTTATTTTCTTAAAACAAGTTCATAATCTAATATCAATCTGTTCAATAATTCCGGAAGTAAATGTCGATCTGAAGCCGTGAATTGAGTAGTAAAAATAATGTGATCTTTTCTGTCATGCATATCATCATATTCTTTTAAAAATATATTGTCTATGAAGTAGACAATGCACATTTTTTTCAATCGTTCCGCGTTAAGATCATCAGCAAATGTAATAGTCATTTGAAAATTTTCGATTGTCAAACTATTTGCTAAGATATTCTCACATTCCGATTTTAAATCATCAATATCATACTTGTCTGCGGCAATAAAAATCTTGAATATCTTTTCATTGTCCCTAGTATCGAATTCGTTTGTATAAATAAATCGCAGGACTTGATAAAAAACTTCTGACTCTATGTCGTCTATTTTTACTACGCCTGTGATTGTCTCCATCATGTGATGCGAAAACATCCTGTCAAAAACCGGGCTTCTTGTTCTAAGGATCAGCTTATGTGCATGATACATTTTATCACCAATTTGAAAATCAATATCGCTGTCTGTCTGATTATTTAAAAAGGTTTCAAATTTCTTCCAATAACTACAACTTTTGATATTATATTGTGTCAAGGGAATAGCATCGATTTTTTTCTTGCACTCTGATATCACTAACCTGGCGTCAAGCCCCGCCAAGATTACTCGAATCAGGTCAGGATTTATTTTTACTAAATTCCTAAATACATCCAAACCTAGAATTGATGTTAGGTTCTCCACAGTAAAATTAATGCAATCAACGTACAAGCTGCGCACTTCTTCAAAATTATGTCTCACACTTCTATAAAGGACTGAAATAATAGGAATAACATTTTCGATATTTAATCTCGCATTTAAAGTTTCGTTGATCTCGTAGTCGGTAAAGAAACCCCAAACTCTGAATTTGCGGAAAACTTCAATAAGTCTCTCTAGTCCCTTACTTTCTATATTGTAGACTTTACCAGTGTACAAAAACATAAGCAATTTCTCGAAAAATTTTGATTCCGTATCCCGCATTTTTAAGCCCTTTAGGGAATCATGGCCTGCAATTTTTTCTCGAAAATACGAACTGCTGAGAGCCAAAACCATTTTATGCGCTGGATAAAAATGACCGTCGACGTTTAACTCAATATCGCTAAACATTGTATTGTTCAACAAAGGTTTGAAGCATTCAAGGTCCTTCTTTACTTCCTCAAACTCGCAGAGTATTATGAGATCATGCAGATTCAACTTGTCCAAATCCTCGAGGCTTATGAAATCCGAAAACCCGAAGTTCTGTCCTTTGACAATCTTGAGCAGCTCCTTAGTTTTGCTGTAAATTTTTCCCATGGTAGGTCTTATGATAGAGAATGTTACTTTAAGAATAGGCATCGGCGGAAGTTCATCATTGCTATTCTGAAGATAGAATCCAAGATGTTGCCGTTTTACTGTTTCATCAGACAGCTTTTCTGACGAGCGGTGTTTTCGACGCTTTTTATGGGGATGTTGACCAGATTCTGGTTCTTCCGTTTTTATCACATTTTTCAGCAATAGATTCCATTTCAAGACATAAATATCTTTTTCTAGTGTGTTCGGCTTGGACAATGTTATTCCCCTTGAAAATTCAGGCGATTTTAGTGAATCTTGTGTGCCTTTGAAGAGCTGTTTTATATTGCTTGCGGTCCAGGTGAAACTTGTGACTTCCTTTTCTCCGTCAGCCATTTCGATGCAGCAATCTTGCTCTAGCTGAAAAGAAAATTCTGTTACAACCTTGTAAATTATATAAGTATTATAAGAATTTTACATCTGGTATCTCTGGTTCAAAATTTCATGACTTTTCCCGAGTTTTCAGGTTTACTTTTGAGAAAGTTCCAATCAATTCAATTTAATTTAAAAATGTTGTAATCATTGTACACTAACTACCAGAGTTATTGTTGCAGAATATTATTAATTCATTAAAGGCTTATTAAAAATTTGAAATGTCACCAATTTTAAATTCGGAGTATTCTAAATCAATTAAGTTTAGGTTTAAGACCTTTAAAGTTAGACAATCTTTCATAACGAAAATTTTTTAAACTTTTAACATTTGAGTAGGGTTTGAATTAAAAAAATTCAATTTCGCGCATCGAAATTAAACCGATAGAGAGAGCTAGATTAGAGAATAATGAAATGAGGTACTTCAGGTTTGGTGGCGACTAACGGAAGTTTTCCCGTGCGACAATCGGCTGTGTCACTGTGCAATTAGACGTGAAAAAGTGTAAAAATAGTTTAAAAAATAGTTTAAGTTTGAAATAGTTAAGCGAAAATGGAAAATACCGGGAAAAAGGTAAGTAGCAATGGCTTAAAAAATAAGTAATAACATAATATTTGTCAAAAAATGTGGTTCAAGTGTTTTAAAAAATGTGAATATCACAGATGGATGTGTGTTTAAGAACGGGTTTTGAGCCACTTAAGCATTCAATTAATTTTACAATGATGACTATTAAACAAGGAAAAAAATTGGCTGAAACTAATGTAATTAAAGTTGAAGAATTGAAGTCCGACGGCATGTCCAGAATATGCAGCGATGTCATAAGACAGACATCAATTAGTGCACCAGCGTACAAAGTAAAACTTGATGTAAGTAATTTTTTATTTTAATTTATTTGTTTATTTAAAATTTATTTAAAATATTTATTTTTTATTTATTTTATTTATATATTAAATTTTTTTTATCATTTATTAAAAATACAATTAATCAATCAATCCCTAACCTCTGAAAATAAGTCCGAGTGCAGTTTTTGATTTTTTTTAAAATATAGATATTAGTTTTAGAGAAATATCTTATGAATTTGAATTTAATGGTTGATTTAAATTTGATAAGTTACTTTAAGTTGAGGGGCTATTTACTGAGAAATCGGGGAATCAGAAAAATATGAATGATTCCTTTGTGACTCCTATGATTGCCCATCGATTGCTCCAAAGAATCCGCTTCGGACTTCGCTTGAATGGCAGCAACACAGTGAAATTGTCGCCGGAACGTACGGTGTATCACCATAGTTGCCACATATAAATAATTTGATTAGTTTTAAAATAATTAGAATATTGATTTATAAAAGCAATTAGTATTTGTTTATTATTAGATGAAATGAAGAAAAAAACACAAGAAGAGATTGACAATCGTCCAAACATTATTTTCAATTTATTAGAGAAATAAAATAAATTTAAATGGGAGATTTTCTCAGAAAATAATCTTTTAAAATTTCCATAAAATCATCCGTTGTTGTGTCTTTTTATATTTGAAGAAAATTTTAATTACATCTACCAACATATATTAATAATTCCCACTTAAAGTAACAAAAATAGAATAGGTACACCAGTTAAATATAGATCATTTAAACGTAATATTTCGTAATTTTTGGTTATTGTAAGGTTAACTTCAATAGATTGGAGATAAAAAAAAAGTTATTACATATTTTTTATATTAGGTATTTTTTAGTAAATCTTTTTAACCTTACAAAAAGTGTCACATTGAAACGTATTCAAAAGTATTGCATTTTGAATGCGAGGTTGTCGAAAAGCAGATTTCAAGAGAACATCTCGTGAATGCGATTCAATACTTAGCAATCGCTTATTTTCTGCTTCGAATTCAATCGCATTCAATAGCATTAAGACAAATTCTGCTTCGCATTCAATCGCATTCGATAGAATTGAAACATATTAGAACTCTCGCATTAAGACGCATTGAACGCGAAATCTTTCACTTCGTATTCACACGTATTCAAGATTTAGACGTTATATGCGCACACTTGCATTAAAAAGTATTGGGCTACGGTCCCAATCCGAGGTTGTCGCAAAGCAGATTTCCGGAGAACATCTCGTGAATGCGAAGCAATACTTTTTAATTTGACGTTTTTGCAGGGAATTCTATAAGATGGTGCTCGTAATTACTAGTTATCCAGTATTATTTCCCTTCACAATTAAATTTCTGTCAAAAATATTCACAATTTTATCATTTTCAGAGTCACATTATATGCAAAATATAATTCAGAACCGATATTCCCCAGTGACTGCTCTGGGAGCGCAGGATTTTCACGATGGATTACCTTGCGATTTCCGGAGTTGCATTCACATGATTTCTCAGTGAATAGCTACTCGGTTAAAGTATATTTTGTTAACAATTATATATTATATATATATATATTAAATAATTATTGAAAATAATTAGGTTTTAGGTAATTAGGTTTCAACAAATCTTGGCACTCGCGTATATTAAGCAACGTTAAACTTGTATCTCGTCGCACGGGAAAACTTCTGAGTTTCGCCACTGCGAGCACTGCCTGCAATTATTTGCTTGGCTCCGCCTGCCTGCATATAGTCAATAGGACGAAACTTAATTTTTTCGATAACTTGAAAAAAAATAATTTTTCAACATAAGTGTATTTGGATATTATGTTTTATTTTTGAAAAGCGGTTCAATTAAATAATAAAATCGATTTTTTTTCTGTAACGATTTTATTATTTAATTGAATAGCTTTAGAAAAATAAAGAATAATATCCAAATGTACTATCGTGGAAAATGAATATATATCTATATATAATATATCTATCATTTTTTTTGCATAAAATCTAATTTGATAATTTTCCCCGCAAAAAAAGACAGATCTTGACAGCTGCCGTCACAGCTTAATATAGAGGTTAGACCTTTTCATCTTGAATAATTCGGAACTTAGGGAAGAGTTTTTAAATTCTCGGTAATTTAAAATTGGGTAATATTACCTGTATGTTACCGAAGCTTTGAGAATTTATGAGAATATTTAATTATAATGCTTTTTTGTTATATTTAAAAGTAATTAGATAATGTTCACGATATTATAGTTAATTTTTGATCATCTGGTATATTTTTTAAATATTTGTTATTAAAAATGTTCGAAAATTAACTAAAACATCTTGAAAATTTATTCACAGTGGTCGCCAACCCTTTAACGTATAAAAAATTCAGTAATTAGATAATGCTGGCGCTTATAGAATATATTATAAACAGCGCCCATTTAGGTAAATTTAAAATATGGAAAACTTTGTGAGCTTTAAAATAATTAATTTAGAAAATTGTCAGAAAACTCCGTATAATTGTCTTGCATTACTCCAAAAACTTCAAAAAATAAAATGATTAGATTTGAATAAATATAAACAATTAAAATAGTAAAATCAAATAAACAATAATTATTTATTTCAAAAACTGTTCACATGTTTAACATTCAGTAAAAATGTTTTATTTAAACCAGGGTGTCTAGCATTTCTTTAAAAAAAATTCAAGGACTTTTCCAGGTTTTCCAGGACAAAAAAGTTGATTTTTCCAGGTACTTTTTTACAGTGAAAAAATACTCTTCACAAAATATAGTAGAATTTGTAGGTCTAGTTCTAGTAGAACTAAAACAAAGCCGAAATTTCTTTTACAGCCTCAAACTCTGATTTTATGGTAAAAATTCCAATCCAATAATTTGTTGTTGTTGATATAATCAAAATGAGTTCAATTCCGCGTGTAATGAACTTTTTTTATTAGAATTGGTTGAAATTGACTGATTTATCGAATTTCAAGCTAATTTACGTTTAGTTTTCAATGAAATAATTAAATTCTCAACGTAAGAAATGAATTTTCAACCAAAATCATTAATTTTCTACCAAAAAAGACAAATTTGGAACGAAATACTTGAATTTTTTAATTAAAAAGATAAATTTTCAACCAACTAGGTAAACTTTTAAATAAAATTTTTTTTTTAACAAAAATGGAATATTTAAATCTCCAGTTTGAAAAATTAATTTTACAACAAAAAAAGAAATTTTCAACAAAGCACTTACATTTTTAGTTAATTTAAAAAAATCGGATCTTAAAATAAAATGAATTTTTAACAAAGGAGTTCAAGTTTTAATCAAGTAATTGAACGTTCAACCAAACACTTGGATTTTTAAATAAAAAAGATAAATTTTCAACTAACTAGGTAAATTTTTAAATCAAACAATAAATTTTTAACCAAAAATAAAAGAGTTAAATATCCAGCTTGAAAAATTCATTTTACAACAACAAAAAAACGAATTTTCGTCAAAACAGTTCAATTTTAAACCAAAGTGATGAATTTTAAACTAAAATGGTGAATCTTCAACTGGAATAGTTAAATTTTCAACCGCGGCAGAGATGCATTTTCAACTAAAATTGTGGAATATTCAACTCTATTGCTTATATTATCAGTTAAAAAAATTACTTTGTAATCGAAAAAAACGAATTTTCAACAAATTATATAAATATTTGGTTGAAAAAATTAATCCAAAAAAATGGAAACTTCAAAAAAAAAAAAATGAATTTTTAACAAAGGCGTTTAAGTTTCAATCAAGTAATTGCATTTTCAGCCAAAATCATTCATTTTCAACCAACTAGGTACATTTTAAACCAAAAATGGAGTAGTTGAATATCCAGTTTAAAAAATTAATGTTACAACAAGAAATAAACGAATTTTCATCAAAATAGTACAATTTTCAACCAAAGTGATGAATTTTAAACTAAAATAGTGAACCTTCAACTGGAATAGTTGAATGTCTAATCAAAAAGACGAATTTTAAACAAAATACATGAATTTCTAACCAAATACTTGAATTTCCAAATAAAAAAGATAAATTTTCGACCAAATATTTGAATTTCAAAATAAAAAGGATCAATTTTCAACTAGAAATGGAAAAGTAAAATTTCTGTTCAAAAAAGTAATTTAATTTGTTTAATTTTTAACAAAAAAATTGAATTATATCAATCCACAATGTCGCATTTCCTGTCTAAATAGACAAATATTCAACAAAATAGTTGAATTTCCTACCTGCAAAAATGAATTTTCAACCAAATATTCGAATTTTGAAACAAAAAATCAAACATTAACCAAAAACAGTTGAATTTTCAACAAATACATG
>CAKNWT010195826.1:0-13393 GCA_932066315.1 Andricus coriarius
ATTCTATCTATTACTTCCATCCATGTTCGTTTTTTTTTAATGTAAGCGGCATGAACTTTGATGAAATCACAAAATTTTTTAAATAGGATTGTACTAGTTTAAAACAATAATTAATATAATTGAATGGCAACCGAATGTCACTTTGATTGGGTCGACTGAAATTATACGAATTCAATAATATGGATGTTCTACGACACCTTAACTAATTTCCTATAAAATTGATCTTTTTAATTTATATTTCCGAGTAAAAATAGAAGATAAGCTCGCTGGATTTTAAGAAATGTTATGGACTTACAGTGGCAGGAGAAGTGAACATATTTGGAGTGATTCCACCTCCAATTAATTGAGCTGCTTGCGTACTTGTAGCGGTTCCGACTCTTCCGCGTCCAGTACTCGAGATCAAGCCAGGATGAATGTTAGGCTGGCCGCCTGTTATTTAAAATTATTTCCGTTTTAGAACCGTTACAATAAATTATATTGAAAAAACTACAAGATGGTCTTTAAACTGACAATAAAACAGATGAATGAAAGCCAGCAACATTTCTTTGCCAAAATGATACATTTACACTCATGAAAAAAGAAAAGAATCCAAATAAAAACATTCATTTTAAAACATCAAACAATATTTCAAAACATCAAAAATATTTTAAAACTTAAGCCCTTGCCGCATTTCTCTGAACGAAGGAAACAATATGACTCGTGGGATCGGATGGAAGTAATAAGACAAAAAGAGATAAAGAAGGTAGAAGAAATAAATCAAAAGAGAGAAGATTATTCTGTTAAAGTAATAGAAAATATAATTTATTATCCTAAATTTAAAAAAAAGAGAGAATACAAAAGAAAAAATATCGCAATGCAAACGGCAAGAGTTTAAATTCACTGTTTTATTGATATTAAAAATGGATCTAAAGCATTTACTCTCACGATTCAAACACTCTGATTATTCACGATGCAAAGCAAAGGGGCATTTGAAAATTGGAGATTGAAAACGCATTTACCTTCCCCAAATAATTCGTGGAGGTGAGACTGGCATGCTCTTAACATCATTGACATTTCTTACGTAATTTATTACATCTAAAAGCAATTAAACTATGTTTGCGATACAGTTTTTCTGTTTTCGTTCCTCTATTTGTATAAACCGCCAATCCGATCACCATTAGAATCCGTCAGCTAGGGCCGAAATGTGCTGGCCCCATTGGTATTTTGCATCGCAAATACCTTAATGTCATGAAAAAAGTTCGTGTGTAGTTTTACAAAAAGGTATTTACATCGCAAACAGATGCAGATTGCTCGTGCAACAGCGAATTCCAGGCATCCTTACCGATTGCTAATAAATTAGAGTTTACTCCTCCACTCGTATCCATTGATACTTCTCCAAGGCCATTGACTGACATTCCGTTAACCATGTTGACAGCCTGTCGAGCACCTTGTGCGTCTAAACTCGTCCAGTAGGCCTCGCTTGGTGATGTGTTATTTAGACCTGGAGGAGGCTGAGCCGCAGCGCCCGTATACCTAAAGTAGGGATTTTTCAAGTCTAGGGTGTTGCTACTGCTTTCCATGTTCGTTCCCTCGACCTTCAGGTCTATGGTCACATCGTAAGATTGTCTGGAATGCAAATTCAATTTTTTAACTTCCAATCTATCATCTTATTTAATCATAAATTACAGTATACGGAGAAGTTACGACATCACGAATGATCGGGATTTTCGGGAAACATTCCTGCACCAAAAGAGGGTTGCTACAGAAGTCTGGTTTCAAAATCCCATGACTTTTCCAGGTCAACTTTTTTTTCAAATCCAGTCAATTCTATTAAATTCTAACACATTCTACTGTTTACAGACTAATTTAAAAACAATTTCTTGCACAATTATTAATCAATGCAAACCCTGGTGAAAAATGTGTTTACCAGAGTGGCCGAAATATTCTCTTCTTCTTCAAAGTTCCCTGGCCATTAATATTCAAGAACCAACATTTCAATCTTAGAACATTTTTAACATAGATTCTTTTATAAGTGGAATAAAACAATCTCAGATTAAAATTTAAAAATTTTTAATTTATTTAATTATTTAAAAAAAAGACTTTTCTATCATAAAAGATGAATTGTCAACAAAAGAGTTAAATTTTCGACCCAACAAGATTATTTTTTAACAAAATAGTTGAATTTTTAACGAAATTGTGAAATTTTCAATCTACAAAGATTAGTTTCCTATCCAAAAAGACGAATGTTCAACAGAATGGTTAAATTTTCGACAGAAAAATATACCAAGAAGGTTAATTTTCTACCAAAAGTCGAATTTTCAACCAAATAGCTGAATTTTTTTTTAAAAGATATGTGTTTCAGCCAAAAATAGAATAGATACATTTTCAACCAAGAAGATTAAGTTCCTATTGAAAAGACGAATTTGCAACAAAATACATGAATTTTCAAACAAATAGTTGAATTTTCAACTAAAAATAGAACATTTAAATTTTCAGTAAACATGTCAATTTTCAACAAAAATAAAAAGGAATTTTCAACAAAATAGTCAAATATTCAATCAAAGATATGAATTTTGCAACCAAATATAAAACCAAAAGACGAATTTTCTGTAACAAAGTTGAACTTTCAACCCAAAAATATGAATTTTCAACGCAAAAATTCATTTTTTATTTAAATTTTGAATTTGAAAGCTAAAAACATGAATTGTCTACAAAACAGTTGAATTTTCTACCAGACAATTTGAAATTTCAACTGACATTATATATAGTCAACCAAAAAATAATTTAAAAAAAAAGTATTTCAACTTTAAACCAAGTCGATGATTTTTCAAACAAAAAGATGAATTCTCAAAAAAATAGTTAAATTTTTAACCAGAGTTGAAGTCTCAACAAAATAATAAAATTGTCAATAAAATAGTTGAATCTTTAACTAAATAGTTCAATTTTAAACATACGAAAACGAATTTAGAACAACAAAAATGTAATGGGTTACATTTTAACCAGAGAAAATAAAATTTCTGCCAAAAGAGATAAATTTTGAAACCAAAAAGACAAATTTCTTAGCTGAAATTAGAAAAGTTAAATTTTCAGTAAAAAAATTAATTTTCAGCAAAAAAAAAAAGAATTTTTAACAAATAAAGGGTTTTTCAGTTAAGAAAGAGCAAAAAATTCATCCAAATTGTACAGATTTCAAGCCAAAAGACAAATTTTCTGGACCAAAGTTGACTTTTTAACCAGAAAATATGTCTTTTTAAAGAAAAAATTAATTTTCAACCACAAAAGAGGAAATTTGAAAACAAGAAATTTAGTTTTCTACGAAAAAGACGAATTTTCAACTAAAAAAGTTCCATTTTCAAACAAAAATGGAAGTTATATTTTTAGCAAAAAAAAAATTAATTTTAAACCAATTTTTTTTTTTAATAATATATAGTTGAATATTCAACCAGAGACAAATTTGCAAATAAAATAAAAAAGCTTTAACTCGAATAGTTAAATTTTCAGTTAAAAAAATTTAATTTCCAACTAAAATTATGAATCTTTAACTAGTATAGTTAAAGTTTCAGGTGAAAATTGAAAATTTCAAAATTCCAATATAACGGTTGAATTTTCAACCAAAAAAGATAAATTGAAAAAAAATTGTTAAATTTTCAACAAAAAGTTAATTTAATGCTCAAATATTTCAATTTCAGCAAAAAAGATGAATTTTCAACTAAGCAGTTCAATTTTTTAACCAAAAAGGGTGAGTTTTTAACAAAATTGTTGGATTTTCAACCAAATAATAAAATTAGTATCTCAAAATATAATCGTCAGGAGGAAGCAAAAAAAGAAATAGAATGGACGGCCGCAAAATATAATCTTCAAAATTACAAAAATTTTCTATTTTCCCTGTCCATTTAACCATGTAATATTTTTAACATTGAATCTTTCATAAACAGAATAAAATAATTGTCTCTTTAAAAAATTCCCTGACTTCTGGAACATTTTTTTCAAAATCCTGCCTTTACCTCACCAATAAAATCCCCTGATTTCCAGGTTTCCCTGTCCTACGGCTACCTTGTTTTTTTTACAGATCATCATTGAAAAGGTTTTGTAATAGTTCGGCATATAAAATATAAACGTATATAAAATCAAGATTATTAATGAATCATTATTGTCTTCCAGGTCTTGTAGCAATTTCTCCTGATTTGACAAGTGTCGAACTATTCCACAAAAAACAGATCATTCCGAAATCCACATTTTCATAAAAGAGCTTAAAAATATTGAAAGTTATACTGTACCTCTTATTGGCAATCAGGATCACTTTTCCCGAGAGCAATTGTCCGCTCTTGCAGAAGAGGGGATTTTCGAGTAAACAGCGAACCTGATACCAATGAGTCAAAGGTTCTGTTGGGGCAGTACTTAGCCAAACTTGTTGTGTAGAACCAATAAAAGCAACATCGAACCAAAATGCAAGGCCGTGGCAAGTGCCACTTTCTAGTATGTGAAAATCAACGTCTATTTCTGAAATAAATATTTAAAAAACAATAGTACAATCTCAATAACTATTATAAATATAAATAAATGCTGTAAATACTTGAAACAAAACAAAATATTGGCTAAGATAAATGTGCTTTTTCTTTTTACCTATTTTATGTAAATCAGTCTCATCGGCTGTCTGGAAGTCTACAATGTGTCGAACAGATTTAGCCATGCAAATGCGAATGTCAAAGGTATCAACAATAGGCTGTCTAAAATATTCTTTTATCGCATTGTTCCTCATGGCGGACAAGTCAACTCCGTGAAAACACGTTTGACACCAAAAGTTGGCTTTGTTAAACTGTTCCATGTAAAGACTATCATCCGAAAATGGAGCAATGTGAAGATCTCCTCTCGAGGGAAACATTCTTCCTCCTAAAGTCAACACAATGTTCAGTTATTCAAATATTTAAATGACAGGAAAATTCTCACTAACAAAGAAGAGTGCAATAAGCCGCGGTGACGTTGGTACGTTTATAAAAGAATTTGCGATAGCACATTTTTCAAAATAAATTCGAGTTTCGTAATACCAACTTTACCGCGTGATACGCACGGAAAAAAGGAAAATGGTACAGCAAACCATTTTTTGCAATGTTTACCATTTTTTTGGTCGAAAGTTAACACTCGATCCAAATAAATTATGAATAAAAAAAGTGATGTAACGATATGTCTCGAAAATCTCGCAATCATTGGTTTTGGAAACCTGATTGGCTTATCATGACTTGAAGCTATTTTATATCATAAAATTTCAATTTTGAAAATTAAATCTACCTGTTATTTAACTTGATTTATAAAATTTTAAAAAAGGCTTATTGATTATTGCAACCAATTTTAGAAGAGAAACCCAAGCGTAAATAACAAAAAATAGTGGAGTTGGAAATTATTTTATTTAGAAATAATATGTGTAAAATAAATTTTAGTTGGCTATTTTTTCAATTGAACAATTTCATAAATAATATTTAATAAAAAAATTGACTAACAGAATTGTAAAGGACCTTTTAAGGAATAGAATGAGCTTTTGAAAATTAAAATTCAACAAAAATTACGACTTTTACCTAAATCCGAAAAAAACGCAAATATAGAAATAACTACATTTAAATCAAAAATTATGAGTTCAATTATTCTTTTTTATCAATTATGCTTAGATTTCTATTCTAAAATTTGTTGCGATATTTAATGGGCCTTTTTTTGTCAATTTTATAACTCCGGAACGGATTTTCTGAAATCCAAAAACCAACAAGATTCCATAAGTATATTCCTATACGCAGTTGGTGAACGAAAGTTTTCAAAATTTTTGATTTAAAAAAAGGGTCGATAATTTTTCCAAAAATTTTGACTTTTGAGGTTCCATAAATTCGATTTTTTTGCCCAAATAAAAATCCCTTCCTTCACGAACTGCATATAGAAATATTACTAATGAAATCTTATTGTTTTTTTTACTTGAGATAATCCATTCCAGAGTTATCATGCTCACCGCAAATAAAAATAAGAAAACATGTTTTGCGGCAGCGGCCATGTTTCCCCCAGTTTTCAATTTTTTTTTAAAGAAAAAAATACCCACAAATATATAGTCATAGATCCTATGTAGTCCATTTTAATCAAATATTATTAACATTGCTAAGCAAATCTTTAAAATCCCTTAAAATAACTAATTAAATTAAAACTTTCAAATTATCTAATAATTTATTGAAAATATTATACAAGTTCTACGGTTAGGGTTTTACACCGGAAATTGGTATGTTTAATAAAAAATTATTAGATTTCAAAGATTTAAATGTTTAAAACAATTTTCGATTGTCTTTCTGTTTTTTTTACCGGAACTTAAAATTTAAACAATCATTAGATTTTAAAGGTTCTTTTTTTTTTAATTTTACATTACGTTTGCGTTTTACACCAAAAACTGGTATTTGAAAACAATAATGATTGTGGTACGAACAAGCTTTGCCATTTTTAAACGGTTTCAGGTTATCTTGCTGTTTTTCAGAGAAAATCGGTTATTTTAGACAAAAATCATTAGATTTTGAAAAATATTTACAATTCTGAACAATTTTCTGTTATGTTAGTAATTTTCGTCCGAAATTATTGGTTATTATTGATTTCAAAGAATATTTATCATTTTTAAACAAATTTAGGTTATGTTGGTGTGTTTCACCTGAAATTGGCATTTTTAAAGAAGAATCATTAGATTTAAATCCAATTATTTATGTTTAAAATAATAAAATTTATAAGCTTCAACGATTTTTGATTGTGTTAGTGTTTTTTGCGGAAATTCAAAGTTTTATTAACAAATAATTAGATTTATAAAGAAGATACATCATTTTTAATAATTTTAGAGGTTACATTGGCATTGAACATCAAAAATTGGTATTTTCAAACAAAAATGATTATAACCTGAACAAGATTTAGAATCTTTAACAAATTTTGTATTACGTAAAGTGTTTTTCGTCGGAAATAGGTATTTTTATTTGAAACAAAATTATATTGTGTATTTTTAGTAAAAATCATTAGATTTCAAAGCAGATTAAGAATTTTCGTATAGCTAGCGTTTTCCATTGGAAATATCGATATAGATTTAAAAAAAAACATTTACAATTTTTGAACAAATCAAGCTCACCAGAAATTTCGTTGTTTTAAACAAAAATCCTTAATTGAAAGAATTTTGTGTTGTGTGAGTGTTTTTCGTTAAAAATTGGTACTATTAATCTAAAAAATCATCAGATTTTTTTTCAGATTATCATGATTCTTAAAATTATCATTCAGTCATTAATTTCACAATTTTTGGTTTCGTTCACGTTTTATGTCTCGGAAATCGGTATTTTTAATAAAAAATTATTGGATTTCAAAAATAAAACTTTTTTGATCAATTTTACGTGATGATGGCGTTTTTAAAACAGGATTTACAATATTAAACAATTTGTTGATAGTTCTTTTGTGTCTAAAATTGGTATTGTTTATAAAAAAACATTAGATTACCAAGAATACTTAGAATATTTGAACAATAATAGGGTATGTTAGCGTTTTCACCGAAATCGTTTATACAAAAATGTTACATATTAATTCTGAAGTTAGGCTATAAATATTCATCAATTATCAACAATATTCCTTTTGCTTTTCTTTTTCATTATTTTAGATAATAGATACTAACAAATGCAAAAAATTTATATCAATATTAATTATATATTTAAATTTAAAAGTTGCGTGAGACAAAAGAATAATAATAGCGCGCGTATTTTTTGCTATTGTAGTAAAAACTGGTAATTTGTACTAGTCTCCCAAATTTTTTTTTTCATACTGAACAGGGTGTCTACCAAACGGATGATTTTAAATTTCTAGTTATTTGCCGGTCAATTCCCCGTTTCAAGTCAAAATTGTAATTCTTTTGGAAAATTCATTGTTCCAAGTCAGATTTATAATTCTTCTCGAAAATTTCCTGTTCCAGGTCAGAAGTATAATTCTTTGGGAATACCACTAGTTCCATAACTGAATTATAATTTTTTTCGCAAATTCTCTGATCCAATTCAGAATAGCATATAATTGCTTCGGGAATTTATCTGTTCAAGCTCAAAATTATGATCCTTTTCAAAAATCCCCTGTTCAAAGTTTAAAATTCAGAATTACAGATACATCTTCTAAAATCCCCTGTTTCCACTCATGAGTACAGTTTTTATATTTTTATTTTTAAAAGTAAATATTTCCCTTTGATTATATATATATATATATATATATATATATATATATATATATATATATTTACAACTTCAGATAAATAATAATTTGCGAGTTTGAGTGTACACCGGATTTTAAGATTTCAAAATATAAAAAAACGGCAAACAGCATTACTTATATTATCGTTGTTATCGACAATAATCATTTTTATTGTTCGTTTCACGATTGAACAAACTGAGAATAATAAAATATCAAAAAACTTTCAGTATTCATTTAAGCACAATCAAATGGAGAAAAAGACCCCGTTCACTGTACCAGATTCCCGTCCATTTCCTGGTGAATAAAATTCCCGGTCAGGTAGACACCCTGATGAAGATATTTTGAATATATTACCTGGTGCAAGCCACTTCTTCGCATGCAGGTATGTTTCGAGCATACGTTCGTTATACAACATGTAACCCATGGGCTCACTAACTATGCAGTCAACTCGTTCAGGCAGTTCAATTTCTTCAATTTTTCCAGCTATCACTATGACTTTATCCGACAAATTATTTGCTGCTACTAATAATTCTGCGTGATTTGCCATGTTACTCGCCTCGACGGCGTAAACTTTCCTTGCACCCGCCTGCACCGCAAAGAAGGATAAAATTCCTGAGCCCGCACCTACATCTAATACTACTTTGTCTTTAAAATCTGATATATTGCCCAGTATCGCTCGCTGGTAGGTGCTGGTCCTTATGTAATCTTGCATCATATTTTGTTGTTGGGAAAGGTACCCGTAAAACTGAAAATACTGCATTGCCGAGGACTCCTCTGTTCTTTCGTTAAATGCAGACATGCCTTTTCCATTTTTGAGCTTTAGAATTTGGGAGTGGAAAGTTCGGAAGTCTGAAAATTCAAATTTACTTCATCAGAAATCGAGACAGAAGCTTAGTTTTGATTTTTAAATATTTTCTTTCATAATTACCTGCTTCATTAGCAAATGTTATTAATAAACTATCTGCGTCTAGTGTAAATACATAACTTCGAGATGAAACTCGAGAACATTCTGTTGTATGTGTTACTGGAAATTCCAGCAAGGAATTTTGATCTTTATCAATGCAATCCCCTAGAAAATAAAAGAGGATTATCTCATTTTTTGATTGAACTATGATTCAATTTTGAGATAAAAATCTTAAAAATTTAATTGAGTTGTCAATACGAGAGGATGAGAACATACTCGAGATTGCTAGTTTCATAATGGTGTTGTTTTTATTTATTCTGCGAAGGAATACTCATGAGTTTAGTCATCATTGTGATACTAGTTGATAGTTATGTAACTAATATAATTCTAAGATAAGAATGTTTGTGAACAGTTTTTAAATATTTGTACCTCTCAGTTTTTTTTGTAACTGAAAATTCTTTACATTAAAAAGAGATAAATTTAAAAGCCTCAGAATTCCAAAGACTTCGATATTTATAAGCTTGCAAACTTAATATTCTCATTTTAAATTTAATTATTTTCACAATGATTCGGTTGAACATACAATGTACAATTGAACATATATGGTTAGCATTAATAAACCTAACGATACATTCATACAAGTGAAGCAACTTAAGGGCATGTGACTGTCACGTGACCAATTACATGGTTTATATTCGGCGGTTTTATACCTTGAAAATTGTAAATATTGTGTTGAAGTTCTGGGAACTGGTTCAAAATATATGAGGAAACGTCTGCCTGGCACATTTGAGTTTTTATTTTGTTTAAACAGTACAATTTTATTTATTTTTAAGCAAAATAAAAAAATTTTCATTTTTCTAATTATAAAGCCGCCGAGTATATCAGGTAGCAATTGTTTTCTTATTCTTATAAAAGAATCCGACTGCATAATATTTACTTCTGATCTACTTGCAATTAAAGTTAGTGATTACACTATATTCCGCATGTACAATGTGCATAATTTATTTTGAAATAAATTTGAATAGATCATTTTGTTGACTACCTTCTTTTTATAATTTTGTATCACACTATTGGTCAATTAAAAATTACCGGTTCAATTATCCAGATCAGATAAGATTTAGTAACTCATAATTTGCGTTACGCCTTCGTATCTTCACATCATTTTTCATCCTTTCTTAGATCATTCTTTACGAAGCCAGAGGAAGTTTGCACGTTTGCAGAATTATAGGTATATTTTAAAAGTTTAAGTTTCGGCACTAATTGTCATTAAAAAATGAAGAAATAAAAGAATCTTGAACACTTTTTAAAATCGTGCAAAATTAAAAAACAGGTTGCTACAAAATCTCAATTTCCTGACTTTTCGCTGACAATTGAAAATTTGTCTTTCATATATAAAAACAACCTTACACCTAGGAAATCAACACTGTCAATGCAAAAAACGGTTGTTTCTAAATTTATCATAAACACATTTCACGGTGCGGTGGAATCGATTTTAACTGATAGTTCTTTGTAAATTACATTTTTGTTTCTTATCACAGTTCTTTGGCACCGTAAGAACAATTTATGAACAAATTTAAAAAAATCAATAGGGCCCTTTCAAACAAACAAAAATTATTTCTTCTGTTTAACTAATTTTGAACGCAAATTTTTTACCGAAGATACAATTATAGCCGTATATTTAAATTCCTTTTTTAGTACAATTAAAATTCTTGAAATTCCGAAGTTCAAATCAATATTATCATTTGCCAATTGTTTGCTTATAAAGTCAAACCTGTAAATATTGGAACTTTCAATTCATATGTTTATTGTAGGTTTGTAATTAAGATAAATAAATTTCTCAAATTGATTTGAATAAGAAATTATAAATTTAGTAGCATTTAATATTAAATAATACATTTTATATTCAATCAAAAATGTTGCAAGAAATTCTGCGTCAAAAAGTCCTTAAAATATGATATATTAAATACTATTCACTTTATAATCTTTTACTTATAATTTGATACATTTTCAAACTTCCTACAGTCTACACTAAAAGAATATGAATTGTAAGGCCTAACATTAGAAACATTATCAATATTTCTGACTAAATGGCAAATAATAATCTCATTTTGAAGTTTGAAATTTGTAAAATTTCAATTATACTGAGGAATTAAAAAATGCGGTTATAAACAGAAAAATTGATTTTGTTTAAAAAGGGCTCGATCCATTATTTTAAATTTCGTCTTAAATTGTTAGAAGGATGCAAAAGAGCTGTAATAAAAAACAAAATGCCATTTGCAAACAAATTTCAGCTAAAATCGGTTCCACCACACATCTTCAATTTATCAAAAATCCCCTGTCTTTTTCAGGGTTTTCTTGACCTGTACCAACTTTGTAAATATTTGAACAATTTTAAATTTGAAAATTGTTAAAATTAAACGCTCGCTTTGAATCGGTCGAAATTCCAGCGTTTCTGTTTGAAGCATTTCATCAAACTTTTAAATTAAAATGCTCAATTTTGCAACCCTTTATTTAAAAACGTGCGGGTTAAAGTAAGAAAATAATTAAGAAAAATCTGTAAAATGTGACCAGATTTTTATCGCTATTCCTGAGCAATAGACTCCCTGTAAAATGATTAATACACATTCTTGTCATTCTCCTACTTTAAAAATTCATTATTTTATTAAAAATCATAGAAGACTATCTAGAAAATTGCAAAATAAAAAAACCTAGCCCAAAACTTTTCAAACACTGCATTCAAAATTTGAGCCACTCTTGATTACTTTGCAAGATTCCAATCAGCTGTTACAAATGTCTGAAGTGAATACAAATTTCGCACGTTCCCAACCCCTTTTCAAACATTATTATCTCAAATGATCTTTCGCATAGCAAATGACAAATAGTAATTAATCTCCGCATTAATTTTTGGAGCAAAATCTCCTCAATCTCAAAGTTTTGATGAATTTTAGGGCAGAAATTGGAAATTTTCAGAATGCGCGCATTCAGGGCAAATTGGAAAAAATAAAAAAGGCTTGCGAATGTAACAAAGCGAGCATTGGTGAGCATCGTTAGCGTCCGACGAAGTGTGGTTAGATCGCGTCTGGTTGGCGGTAATGGTAAAGGCAAAGCAAAGGTATTATCGATCGGAGTAAGTACACTAATGAATACCTGATACGAGCTCGACGCTGAGGCCCTGGGGATCATAATTGATCAAAAGCGTCACCGGTTTGTCGAATTTCGGCGTTGTCTGTCCATTGTTTGCCAAAGTGGACACTGTCACCGCGCGAAACACCTTCGCCATTTTTAGACACCGCGTGCGTTTTTGTGCGCTCCAGTCTTGTCAGGCGGCAGCCGCTTTTTTGATCTTTTCCTTGTGTCACGTTTCCGGATTCTGACTCGGACAGCTGGTTCCTAAGAGAAAAGAATACACGACACTCCTGACTGTCTCGCACCTGCGAAATGCCAGTCACAAATTTCCACCAAACAAGGCAGGATCACGATGTCGCTCCCGCAGACACCGGATCATCAACCAACCAAACCAAGAATCCACCCCCGGTGCAACACACACGCGCACGTTACAAAAGGCAGTGTTGCCAAGTCAGTTTTCAACTTCCCTACAGTTTTCCCCGTCTTTCCCTAGATTCTCAAAAACTCGGAAATTCTAGAAAAAAAAGGAATTTTTAAAAAAGTCATTATATAAAGGCATTGGTGTGTGCATATTTATTTATATAGGTATAAACTTTATAATTATCAGTTTTATTGATTGAATTTTTATGGACATAACCTAGATCATGGTGGCGCGAAATTCAAAATATATAGGGTGACCAGACATGGGGCATGTCCTGATTTTTTTAAATCGCTATTCTGATTTTCTGATTTTTTGCGCTATGTCCTGATTTTTCATACCTTTAGGCTTAAATTTTGTTCAGAATTTCGGAGGGCACAGACTCATTGTGACTGAAATTCAACTAACATTTAAAAACAAAGGGAAACATCCTATTGCCTTAAACAATTGGAGTTCTGAAAAGTTCTTAAAATAATTAATATATAGTACAGATTGTACATTGTACTCAATTATTTAAATAAAAATTATGACCTTGAAAAAGTATTTTGTGTAATTTAGAAACTTAGGGAATGGACATACAATTTTATTATTTTGTTCCCAATTCAACAATTTTGTTGAAAACAAAAAAAGTCGATTTTTTTGGTTGATAATTCAATTGTCTTGTCGAAAATTTGTCTTTTTAAATAAAAAATGGATCTTTTTAGTTTCAGAATTCAACAATTTGGTTCAAAATTCAACTATTTTTT
>CAKNWT010195835.1:0-12621 GCA_932066315.1 Andricus coriarius
ATATGATCGGAAACAAAAACAATTGGGGAAAAGAGACGGATCGATAAAGATACATAGGGATATCGGATCGAAACATACACTTGAGATAACACTTAGAAATTGAAGGAGTTCTGTTGAATCTTTCTACGCTGGGAAAGGCCAGTGCATATGAAAGGGGAAAGAACAAGGAGCTAAAAACACTGGGGAAATGTCATAGACCAATAAGGACACTTAAAGAAATAAGATCGAAAAAAAACAGACATATGCAAATGTGACCAGAAATTAACAGCAACAAGTATGAGCTGATTTAAAATTTGGAAACGGGCGAAATTTTAGACAACTACTTTGAAAAGGGAAAGGGGAAGGAGCTAAAGGTTAAAAAAAACACTGGGAAAATGGAAAGATTCTATTAATACACTTGAGGTATGGAACATTGATGATTTCGAAATGTTGGAAAATTGAGATGAAAAGAGAGCTGGAAACGGCGATAAAGAGAAACGGGCACAAATAGGGAAATTAAGACACAAATGACACTAAAATTGGTACTTTGAAATAAATTTTGGCCTTAGAAGAGCTGGAACGGGCATGCTAATTCTGTTTTAAAATGACTAGTTGCTGATAATGAAACTATAATTTTTGGAGTTGAATAAGAAATCGAAAAAACTGATAAACTGATAGACAACTACTTCCAAAGGGGAAAGGGGAAGGAGCTTAAGGTTTTAATAAAATACTGGGGAAATAGGAAGATTCTATTAATACACTTGGGATACGGAATATTGATGATTTCGAAATGTTGGAAAATTGAGATAAAAAGAGAGCTGGAAACGGCAATAAGGTGAAAAGGTGCACCAATGGGGGGAAAGGGGAAACAAATGACCCTAAAATTGATACTTTGAAATGAACTTCGGCCTCAGAAGATCTGGAACGGGTATGGTAATTCTGTTTTAAAATGAATAGTTGTAATCGAATCGAGAAAAATACTTGGGGAAATGGGATGGATCAATAAAAAAAAATTTGGGGAAATGGGATCGAAAAATACACATGGGATAACCCTTAGAAATTGAGGGAATTCTGCTAGCTCTTTCTACGCTGGAAAAGGCCAGTGCTTGTGAAAAGGGAAAGGGGAAGAAGCACCTTCTACGGCACAAGGTCGGCTATTTTTCGGACAGAGCTCGTAAATTGAAAAGCAGATTGCAAAAGATTATATTATAGGGCATCCATAGATCTTTTCAACATCTAACTACAGACTTTTACTCTTTTGTTCAATTCTTTTAAGGAGTTCAAAACTAGTACGAACATAAAGTATCCTGAGTCCATGATATGTAAAGCAGATTCATGTAATATCTAGTCGTGGTGTGGGTGTCATTTTCACCGGGTCCGGAAGAAAAATCTCATCAAACTTGAGAAAGCAGAATACTGCTACCTAAAGTTAACGTCGGCCAATTCCTCTCTTCCCCTCCATCTTCCTTTCTCTCCTTAACTTCCCTAGTTTTTTTTTTGTTTTCTCTGTGGCAACCAAACAAGTGGAAAAGTCAAGACAGGCAAGACGGAACTTCGGGCCACCGAGCCGCCCTTGTCTCATGGGGTTGGAAAGTGCCGCAGGGGAAATAATACGGGCAACTTTCCCCCTCTAGTTTTTTCGCTCGGGTTCAGAAAATTCAAAGTCAATGACACGTTATTGTCTTTCGAGCATTTCCTACGTAGTTTTACTCGAATGCACCTATTTCTCCAAGAAATTTAACGTCTTTTCTTCTATTCTTCTTTTCTTCGAGAACTTTGCCATTTCATATAAAATTGAGTTGGAGAATTGAAGAAGTATGAGTTTTTCTTTTTTTTAAGTTAAATTTAGACCTGCTGAAGTTTAAAATTTAAGTTTCTAAGGATTTGGTTTTAATTTAAGAAATTTTTTTCATTTTTTTTATAAATTCCAGGATTTCTATAAACTTCAAGTTTTCTATAAACTTAGTGAGTTTCATAAATTCCAGGATTTCCATAAATTCATAAAGTTCTATGAACTCTAGGATTCTGATAGAAAACAGTAGTTCTTTTAACTGTAAGATTTTTATCATTTTCGGAATCTCCATTAATACTAGCAGTTCTATAATCTTCAGGATTTCTACAAACTTCGGGTTTTCTATAATCACGTTGTAAAGATCTTTAAAGTCCTGAAGTTTTTTAAACCTTGGTAGTTTTCTGAGCTCCGGGAGTTCCATAAACTCAGGGAGTTTAATTAAAATAGAGATTTCTTTAAACTCCCGGAGTTAAATCAAAACCGGGATTTTCATAAACTCCGGAAGTTCTAGAAGCGGCGGGAATTCTAGAAACTACGGGAGTTCAATGAACTCTGAAAATTAGACAAACTCCAAAAATAGTATAAAGTCTAGGAATTCTATAAAATTCGTGAGTAATTCAAACTTCGGAAGTTCTATAAACTTCGAAAGTTTATTAACATTTGGGATTTCTTTCAACTTCAATAGTTTTATAAATTCCGAGATTTCTTACTCCTTCAGGATTTCTATAAACTTCGGGAGTTCTATGAATAACGGATTTTCGATAAACGCCGAAATTTCTATAAACTTCGTGATTTCCATGAATTCCAGAAGTTCAATAAACTCGAGGGTTTCTGTAAAATTAAAGAGTAGTACAGATTTCTATAAACTTCGGGAGTTTATAGAAACACCTGATGTTCTATAAGCCCCGGGAATTTTACAAACTCTCAGCGTTTTATAATGACTAGGAGTTTTAAGAACTCCGGAAGTACTATAAACTCCGAGAGCTCTATATACTCATGAGCTCTAAAAAATCCGGGAGGTCTATAAATTACACAAGTTCTATAAGCTTTAAGTTTTCAATAAACTTAGGGACTTTGATGAATTCCAGGATTTCTATAAAGTCCGGGAGTTTTATAATTTTTAGGATTTCTATATTCTTTAGGATTTCTATAAACTCCGGGTTTTCTATAATCATGGGGATTTTTATAATCATGGGATTTTCTATAATTTTAGGATGCTTTAGAAACTCCGGAAGCACTATAAACTTTCAAGAATCTTCAAGGTCATGGAATTTTTTAAAGCTTGGCAATCTTTTGAGCTACGGGAGTTCCCTGAACTCGGGGAGTTTATTAAAAATAGGGATTCCTTCAAACTCTCAGAGGTGAATAAAAACAGGGATTTTAATAAACTCCAGAAGTTTGAAGAACGTCGGGAATTCTATAGACTATGGGAGTTCTATGAACTTTGGAAATTGTATGAACATAGAAAGTTGTATAAACTTCGGAATTCCTTCCAACTATACGATTTGCTAAATTGCAAGAGTTCTATAACCATAACGGATTTTCTATAAATGCCGAAATTCCTACGAAGTTCTTGAGTTCTATGAATTCTGGGAATTTCATAAACTCCTGGTCTTTGATAATATCTAGGAGTTCCATGAACTCCGAAAAAACTATAAAATCCGAGAGTTCTATACACTCCGGGAGTCCTATAAACTTCTGGTCTTTGATAATATCTAGGAATTCTAAGAACTCCGAAAGTACTATAATCTCCGAGAGTTATATACACTACGGGAGTCCTACACACTCCGGGAGTCCTATAAACTTCTAGCTTTTGATCACTTCTAGGAAATCTAAGAACTCCGAAAGTACTATAAACTCTGAGAGTTCTATACACTCCGGGAGTAATATACACTCCTGAAGTTCTATACACTCCGGCAGTTCTATATACACCGGGAGTTATATACACTCCGGGAGTTCTATACGCTCCAGAAGTCCTATAAACTTCTAGTTTTTGATCACTTCTAGGAGTCCTAAGAACTCCGAAAGTACTATAAACTCCGAGAGTTCTATACACTCCGGGCGTTCCATATACTCCGGGAGTCCTGTAAACTTCTGGTCTTTGATAATATCTAGGAGTTCCAAGAACTCCGAAAGTACTGTAAACTCCGAGAGTTATTTACACTCCGGGAGTTAAGCTCTTTGAGCGCTACAAACTCGTGAAGTGTTTTAAGCTCCTCGAGTTCTTTAAACTATTGGAGGTCTTGAATGTCGAGGAGTTCCATAAGCTTCGATAGTTCTATAAAGTCCAGGACACCAATGAACTTCTTAAATTGTGCAAGATGTGATTTCCGTGATTTCCATCAATTCTCGAAACTCTATAGACGTCGGAACTTTTTCAAATCTCGGGAGATTGATATTCTTTGGAAAGTCTATAAACACCGGGAGTTCTATAAATTCCTGGTATTTTATATTCTACAAGAGTTCTATGAGCTCCGGGGGCACTACAAAACTCCAAAGTTCTCTCAACTTCTGGATTTCCTTAAAATCGTGGAGTTCTATAAGCTTTGGTAGTTCTATAAAGTCTAGGTCACCTTGAAAATGGTAAAATTCTACAAGATCCTGGAGTTTTATACATTCCGGGCTTTTATAAACTTCGAAAATTCCCAAAACTGCGGTAATTCTATAAGCTTCATGATTCCCGTGAATTCTAGGGATTCTATAGACTTCGGGACCTCTATAAATTCCCGATCATTGATATTCTTTGAAATTTCTATGAACTCCGGGAGTTCTATACAAATTTCTGATGTTTTATAATCTAAAAGAGTTCTGAAGGGTGCAGTTCTCTAAGATCCTAAATATCTTTAAAATTTTGGAGTTCTATAAGCTTAGATAGTAAAGATAGATACATAAAGATAGATAGTAAAGAAAAAAAGATTACTAAGGTAAGGGACGCCTATAAACAGCTGAAGTTCTACAAAATCCTGGAGTTTTATAAACAGCGGGAGTTCTATAAACTTCAAAACTTCTAAAAACTCCAGGACTTCTATAAATTCCGTGATTCCTATAAATTTGAGGTATTATATAGACTTCGCAACTTCTATCAATTCCGGGAGATTGATATTCTTTGGAATTTCTATTTAATGCAGGAGTTCTATAAATTGCTGGTGTTTTATAATCTACAACAGTTCCATAAGCTCCAGGGAAACTGTAAACATCTAAGGTTCTTTAAAATCCTGGAGTTCTTTGATATCTTGGAGTTCTATAAGCTCCTATAGTTCTATAAGCTTAGATATTTCTATAAAGTCCAGGACGCTTATAAACTACTACAATTCAACAAGTTCCTGGACATTATTATTCACTGGAATTTCTATGAACTCCGGGAGTTCTATAACTTTCTATAGTTCTATAAGCTTAGATGTTTCTACAAAGTCTAGGACAGCTATAAACTGTTGAAATTCTGCAAGCTCTACAAGTTTTATAGATACCGGCAGTTCTATAAACTTAAAAATTCTAACAACTCTAAGAGTTCTATAAGCTCCTATAGTTCTATAAGTTCAGATATTTCTATAAAGTCCAGGACGCCTATAAACTGCTGAAATTCAACGAGCTTCTGAAATTGTTATCCTATGGAATTTCCATGAACTCCGGGAGTTCTATGAATTCCAGGAGTACTATAAACGCCTGAAGTTCTCTAAACTCCTGCAGTTCTTTAAAATCTTGAAGTTCTATAAGCTTCGATAGTTCTATAAGCTTAAATATTTCTATAAAGTCCAGGACGCCTATAAACTGCAGAAATTCAACAAGCCTGGAGTTTTATAAATACCGGGAGTTCTATTAACTTCAACAATTCTAAAAACTCCGGCAGTTCTTTAAATTCTAGGTATTTTATAGACTTGGGGATTTCTATGAACTCCGATAGTTTTATAAATTCTTGGTGTTCTATAATCTACACGAGTTGAATAGACTACAAGACTACTTTAGACTCCTGAATTTCTGTAAACTCCTTGAGTCCTTGAAACTCTTGGTGTTCTATAAGCTTCGATAGTTCTGTAAAGTCTAGGACACCTATAAACTGCTGAAATTTAACAACCTTCTGGAGTTTTATGAATACCCGGAGTTCTATAAACTTCGAAAATTCAGAAACTCCGGGAGCTCTATAAATTCCGTGATTCCTGCAAATTCCAGGAATTCTATAGACTTCGGAACTTCTATAAATTCCGGTAGATTGTTATTCTTTGGAATTTTTATGAACTCCGGAAATTCTTTAAGTTCCAGGGGTACTATAAACACCTGAAGTTTTTTAAACTCCCGAAGTTCTTTAAAATCTTGAATTTCTATAAGCTTCGATAGTTCTATAAGCTTAGGTATTTCTATAAAGTCCAGGACGCCTATAAACTGCTGAAATTCAACAATCTCCTAGAGATTGTTATTCTTGGGAATTTCTATAAGCTCCGGGATTTCTATAAGCTCCAGGGGTACTATAAACACTTGAAGTTCTCTAAGCACCTGGAGTTCTTTCAAATCTTGGAATTCCATAAGCTCCTATAGTTCTATAAGCTTAGACGCTTCTATAAAGTCTAGGGCGCCTATAATCTGGTGAAATTTAACAAGCTCCTAAAGTTTGATGAATATCGGCAGTTCTATAAACTTAACATTTTTTTTAAACTACGGGAGTTCTATAAGCTCAGACATTTCTATAAAGTCCAGGGCGCCTATAAAATGCTGAAATTCAACAAGCTCCTGGAGATTGTTATTCTCTGGAATTCCTATAAACTCCGGGATTTCTATAAGCTTCAGGGGTACTATAAACATTTGAAGTTCTCTAAGCTCCTGGAGTTCTTTCAAATCTTGGAATTCTATAAGCTCCTATAGTTCTATAAGCTTAGATATTTCTATAAAGTCTAGGACGCCTCTAAACTGCTGAAACTCAACAAGCTCTTAGAGTTTTATAAATACCGAGAGCTCTATAAACTTCAAAAATTCCAAAAGCTCCGGGAGTTCTATATATTCTAGGAATTCTATAGACTTCGTAACTTCTCTAAATTCCGTAAGATTGTTATTCTTTGGAATTTTTATGAACTCCGGAAGTTCTTGAAGCTCCAGGGGTACTATAAACACCTGAAGTTTTTTAAACTCTTGAAGTTCTTTAAAATCTTGGAATTCTAAAAGCTTCTATAGTTCTATAAGCTTAGATATTTCTATAAAGTCTAGGACGCCTATAAACTGCTGTAATTTAACAAGCTCCTAAAGTTTGATGAATATCGGCAGTCCTATAAACGTAAAACATTTTAAAAACTCCGGGATTTCTATAAGCTCCTATAGTTCTATAAGCTTAGATATTTCTATAAAGTCTAGGACGCCTATAAACTGCTGAAATTATCAAGCTCCTAAAGTTGATAAGTACCGGCAGTTCTATAAACTTAAAAAGTTTTTTAAACTCCGGGAGTTCTATAAGCTCAGATATTTCTATAAAGTCCAGGGCGCCTGCAAAATGCTCAAATTCAACAAGCTCCTGGAGATTGTTATTCTCTGGAATTTCTATAAACTCCGGGATTATTATAAGCTCCAGGGGTACTATAAACACTTGAACTTCTCTAAGCACATGGAGTTATTTCAAATCTTGGAATTCTATAAGCTCCTATAGTTCTATAAGCTTAGATATTTCTATAAAGTCTAGGACGCCTCTAAACTGCTGAAATTCAACAAGCTCTTAGAGTTTTGTAAATACCGAGAGCTCTATAAACTTCACAAATTCTAAAAGCTCCGGGAGTTCTATAAGTTCTAGGTATTCTATAGACTTTAGGATTTCGGTGAATTCCGAAAGTTATATAAATTCTTGAAGTTCTATAATCTACACGAGTTGAATACGCTACAGAAGTACTTTGGGCTCCTGAATTTATGTAAACTCATTGAGTTCTTGTAACTCTTGGTGTTCTATAAGCTTAGATATATTTATAAAGTCTAAGACGCCTATAAACTGCTGAAATTTAACAAGCTCCTAAAGTTTGATGAATATCGGCAGTTATATAAACTTAAAAAAAATTAAAACTCCGGGAGTACTATAAGCTCCTATAATTCTATAAGCTTAGATATTTCTATAAAGTCTAGGACGCCTATAAACTGCTGAAATTTCGCAAGCTTCTAAAGTTTGATAAGTATCGGCAGTTGAAATTCAACAAGCTCCTGGAGATTGTTATTCTCTGGAATTTCTATAAACTCCGGGATTTCTATAAGCTTCAGGGGTACTATAAATACTTGAAGTTCTCTAAGCTCCTGGAGTTCTTCCAAATCTTGGAATTCTATAAGCTCTTATAGTTCTATGAGCTTAGGTATTCCTATAAAGTCTAGGACACCTATAAACTGCTGAAATTTAACGAGCTCCTGGAGATTGTTATTCTCTGCAATTTCTATAATCTCCGGGATTTCTATAAGCTTCAGGCTTACTATAAACACTTGAAGTTCTCTAAGCACCTGGACTTCTTTCAAATCTTGGAATTCTATAAGCTCTTATAGTTCTATAAGCTTCGGTATTCCGTATAAAGTGTAGGTCACCTTTAAACAGCTGAAATTCAACAAGGTCTTAGGGTTTGATCAATATCGGCAGTCCTATAAACGTAAAATTTTTTAAAAACTCCGGGAGTTCTATAAGCTCCTATAGTTCTATAAGCTTAGATATTTCTATAAAGTCTAGGACGCCTATAAACTGCTGTAATTTAACAAGCTCCTAAAGTTTGATGAATATCGGTAGTCCTACAAACGTAAAAAAATTTAAAAACTCCGGGAGTTCTATAAGCGTAGATATATCTATAAAGTCTAGGACGTCTATTAGCTGCTGAAATTTAACAAGCTCCTAAAGTTTGATAAGTATCGACAGTTCTATGAACTTAAACATTTTTTTAAACGCTGGGAGTTCTATAAGCTCAGATATTTCTATAAAGTCCAGGACGCCTATAAAATGCTAAAATTCAACAAGCTCCTGGAGATTGTTATTCTCGGGAATTTCTATAAACTTTGGGATTTCTATAAGCTCCAAGGGTACTATAAACACTTCAAGTTCTCTAAGCACCTGGAGTTCTTTCAAATCTTGGAATTCTATAAGCTCCTATAGTTCTATAAGCTTAGATATTTCTATAAAGTCTAGGACGCCTATAAACTGCTGAAATTTAACGAGCTCCTAAAGTTTGATGAATATCGGCAGTTCTATAAACTTAAAAAAATTTAAAAACTCCGGGAGTTCTATAAGCTCCAATAGTTCTATAAGCCTAGATATTTCTATAAAGTCTAGGACGCCTATAAACTGCTGAAATTTAGCAAGCTCCTAAAGTTTGATAAGTATCGGCAGTTCTAAAAACTTGAATTTTTTTTTTAAATTCCGGGTTTTCTATAAGCTCCAGGGGTACTATAAACACTCGAAGTTCTTTTAGCACCTGGAGTTCTTTCGAGTCTTGGAATTCTATAAGCTCCTATAGTTCTATAAGCTTAGATATTTGTATACAGTCTAGGACACCTATAAACTGCTGAAATTCAACAAGCTCTTAGAGTTTGATGAATATCAGCAGTCCTATAAACGTAAAAAATTGTAAAAACTCCGGTAGTTCTATAAGCTTCTATAGTTCTATAAGCGTAGATATTTCTATTAAGTCTAGGACGTCTATAAACTGCTGTAATTCAACCAGCTCCTGGAGATTTTTATTCTCTGGAATTTCTATAAACTCCGGGATTTCTATAAGCTTAAAAAATTCTAAAAGCTCCGGGAGTTCTATAAATTCTAGGTATTCTATAGACTTCGGGATATCAGTGAACTCCGAAAGTTATATAAATTCTTGAAGTTCTATAACCTACACGAGTTGAATACGCTACAGGAGTACTTTAAGCTCCTGAATTTATGTAAACTCATTGAGTTCTTGTAACTTTTTGTGTTCTATATGCTTCGATAGTTCTATAAAGTCTAGGAGACCTATAAACTGCTGAAATTTAAAAAGCTTCTGGAGTTTTATAAATATCGGGAGTTCTATCAACTTCCCAAATTAAAAAACTCCAGGAAATCTATAAATTCCGTGATTCCTATCAATCCTAGGAATTCTATAGACTTCGGGAGTTCTATGAATTCCGGTAGATTGCTATTCTTCGGAATTTTTATGAACTGCGGAAGTTCTTCAAGCTTCAGGGGTACTATAAACACCTGAAGTTCTCTAAACTCCTGAAGTTCTTTAAGATCTTGAAGTTCTATAAGCTTTGATAGTTCTATAAGCTTAGATATTCCTATGAAATCTAGGACGTCATTAAACTGCTGAAATTCAACAAGCTCCTAAAGTTTTATAAATACCAGCAGTTCTATAAACTTAAAAAATTCTAAAACTTCGGGAGTTCTATAAGCTCCTATAGTTCTGTAAAGTTTAAGTTTCTTTAAAGTCCAGGAGGCCTACAAACTGCTAAAATTCTATAGGCTCTAGGGGTACTATAAACATCCGAGGTTGTATAAACTCCTGGAGTTCTTTAAAATCTTGGAGTTCTATAAGTCCCTTTAGTTCTATAAGCTTAGATATTTCATTAAGTCTAGGATGCCTATAAACTCCTGAAATTGATCAAGCTTCTGAAGTTTTATAAATACCGGGACTTCTATTAGCTTCGAAAATTTTAAAACTTCGAGGTGTTCTATAATCTCCGTGATTCCTATAAATCCTGAGAATTCTATAGACTTTGAGACTTCTGTGGATTCCGAGAAATTGATGTTCTTTGGAATTTCTAAGAAATCCGCGATTTCTATAAATTCCTGGTGTTTTATAATCTGCAAGAGTTCTATAAGCTCCAGGGGTACTATAAACATCTTAAGTTCTCAAATCTCCTGGATTTTCTTAAAATCTTATAGTTCTATAAGTTCCTATAGTTCTATAAGCTTAGATATTTCAATGAAGTCTAGGACGTCTATAAACTTCTGAAATTCAACAAGCTCCTGGAATATTATGAATACCGAGAGTTCTATAAACTTAAAAAATTCAAAAACTCCAGGTGTTCCATAAATTCCCTGCTTCCTATAAATTCTAGGAATTCTATAGACTTTGGGACTTCTATTAATTCCGAAAGATTGATGTTCTTTGGAATTTCTATTAAATCTTCGATTTCTATAAGCTCCTATAGTTCTATGAGCTTAGATATTTCTATAAAGTCCAGGAGTTCTATAAACTTATATAGTTCTAAAAGCTTAGGCATTTCCATGGAGCCCAGGACGCCTATAAACTGCTGAAATTTAACAAGCTCCTGGAGATTGTTATTCTCTGGAATTTCTATGAGCTCCGGGAGTTCTATAAATTCCTGGTATTTTATAGTCTACAAGAGTTCTATAAGCTTCAGGGGTACTATAAACTCCTGAAATTCTCTAAACACCTGGAGTTCTTTAAAATCATGAAATTCTATAAGCTCATGTAGTACTATAAGCTCTTACAGTTCTACAAGCTCCTATAGTTCTATAAGCTTCTATTGTTCTATAAGCTTAGATATTTCTACAAAAAAATTCAACAAGCTCCTCGAGATTTATAAATACAAAAAATAAACTAAAATTGAGTGCAAAGCGCCCCTAGCGGCGCTATTCACTTTTATGATGATTTTAGCGAATGTTCATTAGTAAACGAGCAGAAAACCGTTGTTCGTTTCGTACATACACTCGTACAACAAACCGGACTTCACGCGAGAGCGCGAAATCGTGCCGAGTAAACAATACGCGACGAGGAGAACGAGCAAATCCCCGAGGTTTTTGTTTTATTTACCGCGTTTCCCTGCAAATTTAATATCGCAGTGCGCTACTGTACCTGGCGACCCCCCCCCCCCTCCTCCCCCCTTCAACATATGCGGAATATTTGCATAAAATCCAAGAGCTATATATCGCCGTCGGATTACCGGGACGCTAAGCCCTAGGTACCTACTTTCACGAATTGACCATCATGTTTGCCAAAAGCTTTGGAAACTACATTTGAACAATTTTTTCATAATTTTTTTATCGTTCATGGAACTCGATTCTAGAGTCTCTAAATGTGACAAAGTAATGAAGGACTTATACAATGTGTACTCTTGGGTCGCACACACTTTTTCTGATTGAAAAAAAGTTTTAAATTTTTTTATTATTACAACCCGAATGTGTGATCCGTTTTTCGATGCGTTTAAAGCTCGAAAATGACAGTGGTCTTTTTCTGCTTGAAAATGAAAAATGACTTAGGGGTCGTCCATGAACTGCGTTACCAATTTGAGGCTATTTTTGCCGCCTGGCTTGACACCTATGTTTTTGCCCCCCCCCCCCCCCCGAAAAGTACAGTTTCCCAAGTTTTTTTTTGGAATTTAGAAAAAAGAGGGTTTTTCAGGAAAAAAGGGTAATAATGAATGGATCAAATATTCTAATTTGTTATCCTATAAAGGATACATTTCTAACCAAAAATTTGATAGAGAAATTCGGAACTAAAAAAATTAATTTTTAACCGAAAAAATTAATTCTATACAAAAGAGTAAAATTTTAATCCAAAGAAATATGAATTTAAGAAATATGAATTTTTAACTAACCAGCAAAACTTTCAGCCAAATTGTGAACCATAAAATATGAATTTTTCACAAAATAATTAAATTTTAAACCATAAAGGTAAATTTTGCAGCGAAAATATCAAAGTCAATCAATTTTCAACAAAATTGTTGAATTTTAAGGAAAAAAGGAGGAATTATCTACAAAAAGGTTGAATTTTCAGCCAGAAAATATGAATTTTTAAAAAGAAAATTAATTTTGTACCAAATAGTTAAATTTTCATATAAATAGTTTAATTTTTAACCAACTAGTTAAATTCATGCCAAAAATATAGAAATTTTAAACAAAAAAACTTAATTTTCAA
>CAKNWT010195838.1:0-11566 GCA_932066315.1 Andricus coriarius
GTTTTTATCGTTTCAAGAAAAACTATTGCAATTACTCTGTGACCTTCTAACCCAAAATTTAACGTAGAATCCGAATCTCAACAAGTTAAATGTTCATCTTCCCTTTTTAATGAGTTTTTCTTGCATGATACGGAGAGGATACGACGTGGATACTATACCGATACGCTGTAGCGTATCCGTTCCGTTCATTCGGTCCGCTAGGGTTCCTTCACGATAATCTCTTTTACCACTTCTTTGACTCCTTTCACTCCATTATTTTTCATCCCTCCGACATTGCCACTTGGAGTATTTGTTTTTTTATTGAAAGCTGTAGTTGCTTGTTTGGTTTAGATTCTTTTTAATCGTCCTTGTAATTTTGTCTCGACGTCTACGTTGTTTTTTTCCAATGTTGTGTGTGACGATTTGAAGTTTCACCTTCAGATTCTGTAGTTTCATATGCTGAAATCATGTACTTTCTATTAACCGAGCGTTGTCTTCTGCCATTTTCCAGAATTTCATTAATTTCCTCTTCACTATCTGTAAAACGCTACACTTCTTAAACCTTATCCTAATATATACATACAACACATAAGCAATTTCAGAAGCATTACGTCTTTATTTTTGTTGGAAATTAGCAAATCTAATAATTATTTCTTCCTATTGACTTTCTTCAATGAGATTACCGGTAGTACAAACATTTGGGGTCTAAAACCCTTAATACTAAATACTGACAACCTTAATAACTAAAGGTTTTTTTTATTATTATTAGTTAGAGTCAAAACTATGAAAATATATTTAAAAATTCAAAGAATTTATGTGTAACAATGTGGTTTTGTGTTACGCAATAAATAGTCGACTTTCAATATATTTATACTTTATATCTTTTATATTCTGAGTTTTATGGAGTTCATGATGAATTTGTTAATTTTCAAAAAATTAGGGCCATTTTAATGAAATATGTCTGATTTTTTAGTTTGTGACTAACATTTGTGATCCGCAAACCATAACCCCTCCAGTGCTGAGTCTAATAGAAATAGTCAGTCTGTATTTGAACGTTTTATTAATTTTGGGCCACTCGGATAAAAAATCTAGATTTTTTATTTTTTGACGTCACATTTGTGATGGAAACCCCAGAAGCATTCTTAGTTTTGAGTTTTATGAAAAGCTGTCAGTTTATTAATTTTCCAAAAATTTGGGCCATCTGGATAAAAATTTAAAAATGTCTTATTTTCTTATTAAATTTATGGTCAGAAACTCGACAAATACCGCTAGTTATGAGCGTAGTGGAAATCAGACAGTTTTTTTCAAAAAATATTGGTCATACACCCAGTCGCAAACATTTTTACAATGTTTTTACAATTGGTCATTTACATTAAAAAATTCGAGCTCTTAAAACTGAAATTTGTTTAATTGAATGTAATAAAAACTGAATTGAAAATAAAAACATTTCAAGTGGAACGCTTTTGAATTTTAAACTTTTAAAAATAAAGCGTAAAAAATGTTCAATTCAGAAATTTTCAATTCTAACGCTCGATAATTGATACGTATCAGGAGGAAGACGAAAAAAATAAGTTGTTGAAACTTTACTTGACTAGTCGCCCATTCTAGGATAGGCTACTTTTTTTAGAATCTCATATAATTTTTATTAAAGAACCGTAGACTTTATCGAAAAAGTGAAAAAAGTCATAGAATTATTGGAATACAATCTAGGAACATCAGTTCTCGAATTTGTATTCAGCAGATTTTGACAAAGTTCTAGACAAGCATTCCATTTTTTGTAAAAAGTCCTCCAGATCCCAAAAGATTTTAAATACAATAACTCCCAGCACAGAAACGAATAACTGCTTACGTGTTGATGAATTAATTTAGATGAATTGAGACAGCGCGAAGTGAATGCGTGTGAATTCATATGAATGCGTGGTCAAGGTCAATTAGAAAAAAATTAATAAAAAGTGCATGCGTCGAGACTTGAAACAGCGTTCCCTCGTGTATCAGTTCAGAGTACTCGCCACTGAGCTACGAGACAAGTTACTAAACATCTACAAAAAATTCTATTTGCCCCGCATGTTGGTTTTTCTGTTACCGATTAAATTGTATAAATCAACACTTGCTGAAATTCGCCGTGACGCATTGGGGCGAATTCAAGCATGCATTTTACTCTCACGAATTCAGACGCATTGACCAATGTTGAAGCGTTTGCGTGCTGACAAATTGAAGTGTATTCGCTGACTTTAGACTTCTGCATCATATTTGTACGTATAGAAAAATTAAAAATTAAAATACCATCTTCACGAATTTACACGCATTGACACATAGGTTCAATGCGTCATTGTAGCAAAGCGGGATTTGTAGGGTGTCTTAGTCATTTCAATTCAATTCGTATCAATACTTTCTTTTTTGTCGGGGTCACATTGGACGCTTGTGTTAACACGTAGTGGCGCTCAGGTGAAGTGGTGTATGTATAAGTCTGAATGGAGTCACGGTAACCGGCAATGGACAAATGACCGCGGAGTTATATTTAAATCTTTACTGGGATTCGTGCAAAATATTCAATGTGTTAGGTTAGCCGTGGTGTCTAGTTGTTAGGAATCAGTTGCGTTCGATGCGTCATAGACATAGGTGTTAAGTAGTTCGAATCCCGCCGGAAATTTGCACAGGAATGTAGAAAAACAGTACTTGTCAAAGGAGCAAATTTTTGCTTTCCTCAGATCATCAGGGCTTAATTCAGGTACAGAAGGTTTTATTTTCGCATGTCAGGACGGTGTCATTTCCACCTTAATATACCGTGACCGCATTTTATGTCAAGACGTTCCCAGCGATAGGTGCAGAGCGTGTCATGCACACGCAGATTACCTAGAACACTTACTAGCTGGGCGTCCCACCCATGCGGGAACAATGTATGTCTACAACAATAATGCGGCCCTAAGAGTGGTTTATTACCATCTTTGTCACTCTTATGGTGTTGGCCGCGACCCTGCCCTGCCGAACGCTCCAAGGGAGATAAGCAACCATATTCGTGATCGAATTTTGGGTTCGCGCCGACTACAACATCACTGCCAAGGAGAAGGAAAAGGAGGAGAGGTATCAAGACCTTAAAAGGGAGTTGCAACGGCTGTACCCAAAATATTGGGGTAAAGTAATTGTCCTTGTGATCGGTGCTCTCGGAGGTGTGAAACTATCATTGGTTCGTAACGTCAAAGCCATTCCCGCGTGCCAGAAATATGCCAAGGCACTTGCGAGATGAATGCAGAAAGCTGTCATCCTTGGGTCGCTTCGTGTCCTCAAGACACACGAAGGTTTCGCCGTCAGGGAAATCAGAAGTGGAGAGGTCCTTGTAGAAGTAGGGCCCGCAGGGGATGGCAGAACCAAGCTGTCCGCTGCGATAAAAAAGGTTGTGGGTGAAGGTCGCAGTGTGAGGGATCTGGTTCCTCGCACTGAGGTCGAGGTATTTGACCTCGACACTACTACAGACGCGGAGGAGGTCGAGGCTGCCGTCAGAAGGCATTTTGATGAGCAGCCTGCAGGTGAGATAAGGGTCAGTCTCAGAAAGAGGGCCTTCAGAGGAACTCTGAAGGCTTTTGTGGAACTGACCGAAGAAATGGCGGCGAGTTTGGTAAGCGCAGGACACCTCAACGTAGGGGTGGGTGTCCTGTCGCTTACGCAAAAAAATGGAGGTCAAGCGATGTTACCGCTGTCTAGGCTTTGGCCACATGGCAGCAGTTTGTAAGGGTCCTGATCGGACAAGAGGATGCTGGCGATGCGGCAAAGAGGGGCATAAAGCTGCGGTGTGCGAAAGCACAACACAGTGCTACCTCTGCGCCGCAAAAGAAGATAAGCCCCGGACAGACCATCGCCCGTGGACAAGGAGTTGCTTGGCGTTCAGAGAGGCAGCCTCGTTGAGGAAGCCTCTTGGACGTGCAAGGTAGCAGCCTAGCTGGGCAGGTCCACCAAGTTTCCCAGTAAAAAATAAGAGAAGACCAAGCTGGCAAAACAGAAGAAGGCCGAGGCACGGCCAAAGAACGGCACCCCCCTGAAGTAATGCGAATGCGGTTCCGGGGGGAATCATGCCAAGGGGAAAGGGTGGTGTTTTTTAGTGGGTCATTGATGGCGTCACTATAACGATCAAATTAAGATCTTTATGTATATTTATATGTATTAGGATCGTTGTAGTGACGACATCAGCATCCCCACACTACCGAAAAGTGCGGACCCTTCTCGGTGTGTTATAAGAACTTTTTTCACCAACCCTCGTAAAAAAAAAGTAGAGTGGCCGGTAAGGACTAACACAGAGGGTGGGAATAAAGCTTAATTCACACATTATGCTATTCACTTGAAATATAATTAGTTCAATTTTAGCATTAGCGTCAATATTTAACAGCACATACTTTCGGAAAGACCGGCATTTCACACCGCGTGACGAGTACCGCCGTTTTGACCACTTGGCATTTTCGTATTTATCAGTTAATACACCGACCTACACTGCTCCAGTGGGGGTCCAGGACGACCCAAAAAAGTACATTAAAAATTGAACTTCACTAACCAGAGCGCAAGTCAACCGTAATGACCTTGCCCGAGGTCAGCAACTAAGTAATTTCAACGGCGTGTGCCTACCAGTTCGGCACACGACGTTGAAACCAAAGAAGTTATTATACCAGGCGCGAGAGGTATTAAAGGGACCTACCTGGCAGAAGTCGTCCTCTTGATCGTCCTCTCATTTCTGTTCCGTTCTTAGTATAATTTTATTCCGTTGGTTTTTTAAAATTCTGTGATATCGTCGCCACGAGGTACTCACTCGGTGGTTGGAATTACGAATGACTTTTCAGAGTGGCGTCTCCGTTCTCCCTCTCATAAGAGTCGGAACGCCACTCGCGTCAGAGCATAGAATTACTGAGTGAGACGAATGATTAAGGAAAAGGACAACTGCCAAGTTCGGCTTCCAGCAACGTGGTGGCGCACAGTCAGCATACGTTGTATGCGACGCAAGCCTTCGTCGTCTGCCGCTAGTCGATGGTCCAGAGGTTTGGCCGACTTGGGTCAGCACGAATATTCTACGTGGCTGCTTGCTCCTGTTTTTCCGATCGCTCTTGAACGTGCGGGAATCCCATCCACTACTCATGCGCGCGGAAAATCTCCTTTTCGTAGTCCCTGGTGACAGCAGACATCCAATGCAGCCAACCTCGTAGAATCTGACAGTTGTTGTTATTGTTGTGTGGGGTGGTTGATCCACCCTTCCACCCGAGTTGAATATGAAATAAACAACAGAATGCGAACGAAATTAGAAGAAATACGGATAATTATATACTTGGAACCCCGTGGTCTGACAATTTGTGGTTCAGGTTGGATGACCTAACCTCCCTAGTTTTTCACAGTTGATGAGTTATTCCTATTTTTAACTTGCTAAATTGAAAGCAAAAGGTAAGATGAGTTTATGAAAATCATAAGTAAAAATAAAAAATTAATCATGACGTTGTGATGTGATATTAGCCGTCGAACTCTTATATTCTACGCTATTATCTCATCTGGAGTTTTAGTTGTTATTGAATTTGGCAGTCTTTAAAATTTATTATAATAAACGAAATTACAACAAAGACTAGAATTCTTTTGATTACTAGCCATAGAACTATTATATTCTCGGCTAGTACAGTACTGTTCGCAGAGACAGCGCGTGGATTTGATCTGTGATTCCAAACTCATATCCCCAGTAAAATGCTTTTTGTAGCTAAGTATTATAGTCCTTACTGTATTTGCGCGGGGCACGAATTATTCCGACACAATATATATATAAAAAATAAAGTTAAACAACCACCGCAGGGTCTCACTGGGAGCAACTGCCATATAAAAATGACACCGGCTCCCAGTCGAACCACGGTAAATCACACTCATGGCCACGTCTCACAACAGTGAGATGGGTGGTCACAGGACACGTCGAAATCACAACGACAGGCCGGCGAAACCCTCGTGCGCCTAAGCACACGAAGCGACCCAAGCATGACAGCTTTCTGCATCCATTTCGCAAGTGCCTTGGCATATTTTTGGCACGCGGGTATGGCCTTAAGGTTGGGAACCAGTAATAATTTCGCACCTCCGACAGCACCTATCACAAGGACAATTACTTGTACCGAATATTTTGGGTACAGTCTTTGCAGCTCCCTTTTAAGGTTTTGATACCTCTCCTCCTTTTCTTTTTCCTTGGCAGTGATGTTGTCTTCGGACAGGGCCGAGAATTCGATCACGAATATAGTTCGTTTCTCGAAGTCTTCGAGAACAAAGTCAGGCCTCGAGTGTGCAACGGAAACTGCTGTCCGAAAATCGTATTTCCAGAAAATTTGGCACTTCTCGTTTTGGACAATTGAATCTATCTCGTTTGGAGCGTTCGGCAGGGCAGGGTCGCGTCCAACACCGTAACAGCGACAAAGATGATAATAAAGCACTCTTAGGGTCGAATTATGTCTGCAGATGTACGTCGTTCCTGCGTGGGTCGGACACCCCGATAGTATATGTTCCAGGCACTCAGCATGTGCATGACACGCTCTGCACCTATCGCTGGGAACTTCTTGACATAAAATCCGGTCACGGTATGTTAAGGTGGAAATGACAGCGTCCTGGCATGGGGAAATGAAACCCTCTGTACCTAAATTAAGCCCTGATGATCTGACGAAAGCAAAAGTTTGCTATATTCTATTTGCTATATGCTGAATCCAAATCGAGCAACATAATTTCCAAATTCAAAATGGCGGATCCAATATGGCGGATCAGAAGTCTTGAAAGTAAGTGCATTTTTATGTAAATGTCTATCTTTATGGTTTTAAGCTCGCCAGATTCAAATATGACCAAAAAATATCAAGATTAGTAATATTGGGACCAATATAACGAAATTAAATATTTCGAAAATGCATGATTTTGTACTTGTGAGCCGCTATACTCATGTCGAATTTCGCTACTTTTTTTCATACACTAACACTCGTGACACATAAAACTTACAGCTTTGTCTCATACTATTAAATGGCGAATTTACCATTTTCATTCATATTTAGAATTCTGCTGTATTTTAAAGTATACGGGTGTTTACGAAAAAGGCGGACGTCATTCTTGGAGTAACTTTCAACGAGAAATCCAGTGATGACCTTTAATATGCTACCATCAAACCCACGAATAATAAAAATGTCGATCAAAGTATAGTTTTAACTTTCTTCCCGAAAAATTTGATAAAATAATAAATAAATAAATAAAAATTAAAGAACTGAATAGTTGCAAGCTTAAGCTTCGTTATAAATTGATACTTCAATAAGCAACAAATTCCAAATTTTTTTACCCCACAAAAATTTCTATCAATCATGAGTGTAGTAGTTTACGTGTGAAAATGAGGTAGAGCTTTCACGTAAAAATACCAGATTACAATTTTCATTTTTTAAAACGTTTATCTGCGTTATAAGTTTAACCTTCTTGATTCTGATTGAAATTTGAGTAAGGGTTAGTCCGTGAAGTCAAAATGCAACGCCTAACTGAAAGAGAAAGAATAACACTTCTTATGATGAGAGGTTTGTGTCAAGTGGAAAGATCTCTCAGGACAGTAATGAATGTTTTCAATGCAACATTTAGGGTTGGTAGAATTCCAATTGCACTCTCGACCGTTCAAAATACAGTTAGTAGGTTCAATAATCTCGGCATTGTCAGAGATCTACCTAGATCAGGCAGACCAAGGTCAGCAACAAATAAGGAGAAGTCACTAGATGTTTTGTTATCATTTACTGAAAATTCGCATAATTCCATCCGCAGAGCTGATCGTGAGAGGCACGGGGACTCACGTAAATCAAGCACCCCAAAGGGAACAGATTTTGTTACGTCCACGTCGTTGTTCATGGGTAACGCTATATGTAAAAAAATTGACCTGCAAATGACCTTGAAGGTCAAGCTCAAGGTCAAATTTAAGGTCACACTGGATTCCTTGTTAAAAGTTACTCCAAGAATGACATCGACGTTTTTCGTAAACACCTCGGCCGCAGGAATACAGACTGGACCCGCCCAATACCTGGGTCAAACCTAATAACCTTCAGCTGAAATTCAAGGTTATCCTTGACCCATGACCTGAGTTTATGTTTGGACGCAAAATTTCCCGCTCTTCCGATTGCCTTTGTCGAAAATAGGGGTTCCTAATTAAAAAAAAAAGTTACCTAGAAATAACCTTGAAGGTCAAGCTCAAGGTCAAATTCAAGGTCACCGCTGAATTCATTGTTAAAAGTTACTTCGAGAATGATCTTGATCTTTTTAAAAAAATGTTTACCTGGAAAATTATTTAGGTGTTTCGTTACTTTTTGGACACCCTGTATACATCATTATAAACGTTTCAGTGTATATTTTTCTTACTACTAGTTTTCAAATTTTGAGCAGTAATGATAATTATCGAAAAAATGTTTAAAACATAGAGATTTTTTACACCATGAACATCGAATTATAGCAACGTTTGTACAGCCTTCAATTTCGCAATGTGTTTTACAAGAATCTCCAAAACCGAAGTCTACCGGATTTTCAAATTCACCTGGTTTTTCAGCAACATATCCGTTTTTATCCCAAGAGTATTTGAAAAGGTTTATGTATCTCGGGGAAGATAATTGGGTATGAACCAAAGACTGCATTTTAATAATATTATTTCTTAAATGTAAATTTAAATCATAGTTCATCAAAATGACGCTGTCTGAAAAGTGGCGAACGTAATTTTTCCAAGCTCTAAATCCATATACGTCAAGTGGTTGAATGTTTCCTGCAGTTCCTGTCGGTATAAGTTTCAAGTTGAGATTTTTGTCTTTGGGTGTACTTTCCGCTACTACCCTTGGGCAAATGGCCACTCAATGAATCAAGTAATAAAACACTGTTTGGCCTCACATTTGGAAAATATATTTTTTCTAACCAAATTTTGAAGTGATCTATAATAAATAAAGAAGCATGAATATATTAATTGTAAGTATTGATTTTTGAATAAAAATGCTTAATATGAAATAGCTGTCATATACATATAAGTATATACAGTATGCACATACCCGATGTAAGTTTCCATTAGCTGATATCAACGGTTGTATATTGTAACTATGGATTGTAGATGAAATTGACTGGACAAGGCATTGAATTTGTTTTTCTCCTTCGACGGCTAAAGTTCTTCCAGAATGCATCTCAAGTTGAAAACCACTTTGATCGGAATTATAAACATTTTGTAAACCAAACATTTCTATCTCCTGTTTAACATTAGCAACAAATTCTTCGGCTTTCTTTTCCAATTCTCCAGAATTTTCTAAAGATTTTCGAGTCACAAATTTATTGATTTTTCTAGATACTATTCTATGTGCATGCTTAAAGCGTGTTGACAATTTATTTGAAGTTGTAAATCGAAAATCTTCATGTCCTATTTCTTTTTGGGCTTGTAAGGCCCATTAACGTAAGTCATTGTCATGAACTATAACACCGGCATCGATTGCTGCTTTAAAATTTTATAATGTAAAGTCACAAAGTCGAGCTATTTTTTCTCTGTAAGTTCCGCCTTTGTTTAGAGCATGAGCCCACCGTCGTAACTGTTTGTCAGATGTCACCCTTCTAAATTTCTGTCTGACAGTATCAACACTTAAATTTTTCTTTTTACCGCTTCTCCAATATTCTGCAGCCCTTAATTTATAGTCATAAGATACTTCTTCATCGTCTGTTGTACATTTATCTGTTGGTGCTTTTGGCGACTGCCGCGCGGTATGCTGTATTACATCTTCTACTATTTCTGCATCCATATCTTTATATGGTTCATGAAAATCTAAAGAATCCTCAACCGTCCCTTATGAAAAAGAAGTATTGGTAAGTATTGGACCTAACACTTTTTTCGCGAATAAGTATTGGAATTCCAATACTTTTTCGTGAAAGAAGTACTGCATCCAATACTTACCAATACTTCTTTTTCATGAGGGGTGACTTCAACGCCATTGAATTCGTTTATTGCATCTAATAAAATTTTTCAATGTACCCTTTTAGTTCTATTTCTTTATAATTTATTGGAGATTCTTCTATTTTTAGTGACTGGAATATCGCAAGTAACAGATTGAACACATTTATGGGATTAACCTTCATTTTCAGTACTGTAAAGACGGTTCACAAATTATACTAATTAACAATTATGATTCGCGGGGACGTGTATTGTCCCTCAATAATAAAACTGCTTTGAGATTATCAATGAAAAGTGGGCTGTAAGGTGAGGCGGAAATAGGTTTGACGATATTTGACGATATTCCTTATATATGTATACGTATAAACATTTTTTCTGAATAAATGATCAGAGTCACCGACGTGTGCCGAAACCTTCGATACAATTATAATATAATTTTACACATTTCCACCTGACCTTGAAGTGAATTTTATATTCATAATCTCAAGCAATAAAAGATTATACCTATTTGGAAAATGAGGTCGGGTCGAAAAAGCTGTTTTATGGATTAAGTAAAATAAAAGTTTGGAGATTTTTTCATGCAGATGTCTGGTTTTATATCTGCCTTTCTTTCCGCTTTTCGTTTTTTAGTGACAGTTGTTTTCACTTTGCTTCTTGTTTTCGTTTATTTTCTTTTGGGAAGTAGTCGCATTCCGTGGCTGAGGAAAATTTCTTCAATTGAAGTCTCCCATCTTCAGTAGTTGGCCAGTCAGTGAAGCATGAAAAAGAGTGTTTTGGTGTCACAATTCTAGAGTGGAAGCGATATCGTTATTTGTGTAGTACTGATGCCTGGGATGAAGGCCTAAATGTTTTCAACAGCAAATTCGCAAACGTAAGAAACTGCGCGCTGTTCAAATTTCGCACAACCATGTTTTTTGAAGATTGCGACCAAGATATCTTTTTGATATCTTTCATTTATAATTAAACTTCTCTTCTCGCAGATTGATACCTTGGTCGCAATCTTCAAAAGACATGGTTTCGAGGAATTTGAACAGCACGCAGTTTCTTGCGTTTGCGAATTTGCTGCTAAAACGTTTAAGCCTTCATTCCAGGCATCAGAACTACACAAATATCCATATCGCTTCCACTCTAGAATTGTGACACCAGAACACTCTTTTTCATCCTTCACTGACTGGCCTGCTACTGAAGATGGGAGACTTCAATTGAAGAAATTTACCTCAGCCACGGAATGCGACTACTTCCAAAAAGAAAAGAAACGAAAATTAGGAAGCAAAGTGAAAACAACTGTGATTAAAAAACGAAAAGCGGAAAGAAAGGCAGAATATGCTGAATATAATATTCTGCTAATATGGTTGCAATAATTAATAAGCAGTCGCGGAAAATTGTCCAGGGATGGTCCCGAAGGAATAACCCCTAAGCGGAGGCGTAACAACCGTGCCGAAAGCTGAATGGCACCTGGGTGAGGTGTCTTAAACGGTGACTCTGGGATACCGGGCGACCTCTCAGAGTATGCAGCCTTATTCTTGCATGCGGGGCTCTACAAGGATGGGCGAACCCTTTTCCTAGCTGCTCATGGAAACAACAATGACACCACCAAAACACCAAAAAGTTGTAAATGCGGTTCAATACGATCGAACGCGCAGAGCACCCCACAATGGGTCGGCGAACAAT
>CAKNWT010195841.1:0-13657 GCA_932066315.1 Andricus coriarius
TATCTTAAGCTGAATATCTGATCTGTGCATGATCTTCCTGGCATAAATCCACTTTGGACTTCCCATATCTTTTCTTCTGTAATTTCCATTACCCTACGAATAAGTATTTAATTTGGACAAATATTTATCCAAGTGGAGGGGGTAAAATTTTTCAGCTTTTGATGCAAAGCCTTACGTTCAAACATTTGTAATTTTTTTTCTGGTGCGTCAAACGAAATTTCACCTAAAATGTTTTCGATCAATTTTTTTATCATTTTTCAGCTAGTCATAACAATGTTTGGAAAAAATTAAAATTTCATCCTCATTTTTGAAAATCAAAAATAAATTGAACTTTTTTCAAATTTCGACATTTTTTCTTGAAAATAGTTTAGAAAGAAAGCTGAGGTTTTTTCCTATAAGACCCATATTTTTCATAGTGAAATTTTAATTGGTCTTTGAGTAATCAAACGATAAGTAACCAGATGCCACGATAGGGCTCACAGTGGGACGAATCGGGAATTTACTGTTCATAATTCTCTACAGCCTACAATTCTTCACTGATTTTGATGTTTTTTTCTAAGAAATGCTCAGGATTGACTCCTGAAGAACAACTTGAGGCCAGATTTTTTAATTTCACTATGTGGAATTTGTTATTAAAACAAATAGAACGTCAAAATTGGACATTTTACGAATAATATTTGTTTTCTCCGAAGAAAAGACTTCAGAGGAGTCGCTATCCATCAGAATTATTGCAGATACGCTTCAGGAACATAAATATTTAGCTTAAGACTTAAGCCAATTGTTATAAACATTTTATATAAACAATCATTTTCATAAGGTGCTCAACCGCAACAAAAAACTTTATCTTGATTAAAAACCCCTAAATATCTCGTAGGAGTACTAATTAAAATAATAAATAACCATTAGTTAACAATGACCATTATTATAAATATTCTAATAAACAAATTGTATTTTTTTCAAAGTATTGTTTTTCTTATCAAAACAACTTTCAAAGTGATTATAAATTATAATAAATAGCTGCACAGAAACATAAATGTTGCCCCATATATTTGATTGAGAAATGTTCATATGTTAAATATGCACTGAATTCTAATTAAATATGAAAATAATTTAAAAAATTGTTTAAATTATTAATCAAATTCATTGACTTTAGCAAAAAATCGACAAATTGATTAATTTTGTTTTTAGTTATTCAATAGTGATACTACGAGTATTTTTATGAATATCATGTAATCATAAAATTCTTATATCTTTAAAAAATGTCTTGTCCTTTAACAAAGTTACTATAATAAATTAAGGAACGAAGTTATTTAATTTATTATATAAGATGTACCATTTCTACACAGGATATTTATAAGGACTGAAAAAACATTACATATTTATAAATTACTAGCGTAATTCATGTATGCTTATTCCTATTTTTTTAAATTTCCATTTTTTAAATAAGTTTACTTAAATACAATTTAACTATTCACACAGAGATAATTAAATGGGTAAGTAATCAATTTCTATGTATGTAATACACTGCCGTCGGAAATTGCCGGTACGACCAGCGCGATTACTATTAAAAATCACTGCTGACAAGAATTTCTCGAATTTCAAGAATTTTGTACCTCGTCTTGAACTTGTGACATGATCTAGGAAAGTTTTAGCTCGAGGTATGACTAAAAATGTCCAAGTCTCAAATGTCAAATTTCAGTCGGCGATTACCGCTGTTGGCCACGAGAGCAGTGATCGCCGAGAATGTCTCAGATTTTGTTCCTTACCTTCAGCTCGTGCTGTGACTTAGGAAACTTATTGAAAAGACTGAAATTGATAGGACGTAATATTTTAAATCTTATCTTTAATTTAAGGCAATAAATGCTAAAAAATAATAACGGATTCCCAAGATATGACAACAAATTTCCAAGCGTGTCTGCGTCGAGTTTCAGTTGGCGATCGCCGCTGTCGGCTAGGCTCGCTCTTAAGCGAATGAAACTCAGCGCAGACACGATTGGACATTTTTAGTCGTATCTCGAGAACCCGTCAAGATTTTTTAATGTTTATTTGGCTTCAATAAAAGATAAGACCTCAAAGACTGCAGTATAAATTTGAGATTTTTTAAATATAATTTTCCTAGGTCATGCCACAAGTTGAAGTCGAGGTACAAAATTTGATAAATTCTTGGATTTTTTTTAACTTCTCACGTGGTATATTCTCTTCAAAAGGTCAACAATTTCTCAAATAGGGGTTATTCGACGTGGAATTTAATAAACTGTCCAACTCTTTTTAAAAGAAGTTTCTCGCTCATTTTGAACGAGTAATCACGTTTCAAAGTCAGCAGTGATTTTTAATAGTACTCGGGCTCGTCGTATCGACACTTTCCAATGGTAGTGTACTTTGAAGGGGTGTAGGGTCAGAATTGCTTAAAAATGCGATAATTAAAACTTGGGTTTCAGAATTTGAGTAGACAGCCTGGTTTCTGTAATTTTACTTCCAACCAGTATATAGATATCAAACTGATAATTTTATTCAAATTTCAGCTCCATGAACTTGTACCTTCTGTGGTGACATGTATTGTAACTAAGCAACTTTGTATGAGACCTGAAGTGGATAATCACTGGGCCCTTCGAGATTTCGCCGCTCGTGTGATGTCGCAAATTTGCAAAAACTTCAACACATCTACCAATAATCTCCAAACTAGAGTCACTCGGATGTTTAGCCAAGCGTTATCAAAAACTAACCAGGTATTTGAGTAAATAAAATTGTGTTGCTGATGAAAAATTTAAATATCTTATTTGCGAAAAAAGTTACATGAATTCAACAAAATCCAAAATATGATATTTGTAGAGAATCTTAAAAGAAACAATCTGAGCTTTCATAATTTATTAAAATCTGATAAAAATTACAAGTTTTCTCTGCAACGGAAGAAAGAACTGAAAGAGAAAAAACTTGATAAAACAATTTTTTATGACAGCAGTTCTCCTTTATTTGATGTTATAATTGCTTATTAACTGTAATTCAGTTTGAAGTTAAGACATACTAGAATACATCGTTATATATCGAACTCAGAATGCACTTTGATTTATTAATGTATTTTAATTGCAATGTGATAAATAAAATATTATTTCAGACACCACTAGCATCGTTGTACGGTGCAATTGCTGGTCTTTGTGAATTGGGACCTGAGGTTGTGAAATCATTGGTCATACCCAAATTGAGGTCAATATCAGATCGGCTCGAATCAAGTACAGACACTATTGGGTTTTCCACTGCAGACAGAAATGCTGTCGGCCATATAAAAACTTTGTTATTGGTACGAAACCTGATTACATTTTCTATATCTGTAGGCGTCCACATGAAAAGATCTCTTATGGTTGGTTTTAATTTAGGAGATATTTGCGTTTGTCTAAGTCAGGATCAAAATTATTATTTTCGGGTTTGAAAGGGGGATGCTACTAGGGCCTATGATCTATTGGCACTATACTCATGTACTTGGCACTCTGCAAGTTTGGATTCATTTTTATCGAAAATCGCTTTTTCGAAGTTCCAACTTGATAAATGCTCCGGCGACTCGTTTTTTGACCTAGAGGGTTCGTTTCGAGCTTAAAATTTCGGGAGTTTATATGTATATATGTCCCTATGCGTAACTCCATACCCGTCGTAAGGGCCCATTTCATGCGGACATCCGTATGTGAAATATTACAGATTCTGTCACTAGCTGACATATTACAATATCTAAATTAATCATATGTTTACCAATATTTGCAGAAATCAGTAGCTCCGGTTTTGAAAACAATTCGGGCATCTCCTGATTTTGTTGAAGAGTACAAAGAAGATTTTGGATATATTGGGCCAGCTTTATGCGCTTCAGTTGCTAAGTCACGAGCACAACCATCTGCTGCAGGAACTAATGTGTCAGCAACAGTTAATTTGAACACAAATCAACAGCAGGCTGCAATTAATACAGGGAAGACTGTTGTACAAACAGGTAAATATATTTAAAAAGTGCATGGAATTTCATGGAAAAAACTGTAGAAATAAAATATCAGAAGGTATCTATAATGTTAAAAGATAGAATGTTCTCTTAATCATCTCGATAGGATATAGAAATTGGAAATATTTGTACGAAATTATTCTTATCAGAATATATTGCAGTTTCGAGTCTAAGTCCAGGACAGTCGCAACCGACCCGTTCAATTATGTTAAACCCAGGACGAAGTAGCGTCCCAGCTTCCGCTGGAAAATATGTAATTTTGCAATCTCGCCCGCAAACTCCGACATCCTCTGGAATTACTGCGAGTCTTGGACAGCAGCAGCATGTGCAAAATCAACAACCACAACAAGTAAAGATAACTCAAAGTGTCCCTGGTCAGCAGATACCATATGTACAAAGCCCAGCTCCGAAGGTGGTTATGGTGTGCATGCCCAATAGCAGTCATTGTGTCACAACAACCGTGTCTCAGGTAAATGCGAAACAAACATTTTTTAAGTTGACTTGAATAACTTTCTATTATATTTATTTATAATTTTTTCGCCACAAGAAAATATATAAATGCACAAATATCGCAATTGAAATTAAAAACAGGGTTGTAATTGGTCAGGGAAACCGGGAAATTTTTTTAGACAAAAAAAAATTGGAAATGATAGTGAATTTTATCTTATGACAATATTTATTTAAATAGACAATAACACGTTAAAGAAGGAACGCCAATCAGGCTTTAGGCTGAGAATTTATTGATTCCTTTTTATTTAGGATGAATGATCTTAGCTTGTCTCTGGAAGCGATGAGGAAACTGGGTCGTTCTCTTCATTGTGGATACTGAAACAGGGACCACAACTTAAGTATATGATAGAGAACAAAGAATCGGGATAGGTCAAGGAAGGATTCAGAGTGGGAAGGGCGGTAGCAAAATAGGGGTTGAAAGGAAGATATAGATAGCGTTCAACAGTGGACTCAGTTGGATTGTTTAATTGGCTACGTGTTATGAGAATAATCTAAGGTGGGTCCAAGTTGGTCATCCAAAATTGATGTATTACGAGAATAAATGGAAATAATCCAAGGTAGGTGTCTGTTAGTGATCAAAATCTAGTGAGAGTTTTTCCAGTTGGCTTAACTGTTGAATTGATCAGTTGTTGACTCTTGAAGATCTCTAGAATGGAAGATCACTGACACTAGTTTTTTCGTGGGTTATTTTAATGAGCACTGATTCGAATTTTCTTGAAATAGGGTGACTAGAACCCACAGTTCACTTGCACAATTCCCTCGAACACGAAAGAAGAAAATCCAAGCCTCGGAGACTTGAATTGGTGAACAGAAGGGTTGCGGATTTAGAACAGCGACTCCAAAGAGTATTCTGAAAACCTACGACTGACTTGAGCCTCCCGAATTACAAGTTTTATATAATTGTTTTTTTTTTCGCTCACCAGCTTCTAGAATATATCGATTTATCGATAGAGATGTTGCGTAGGTTCCTCTTCTTGAAATTATAACGTTTTAATTGGTTTTCGAGCTATAACTTTTACCCTTGACAAAATCACGCGCCGATCACCCCTTCACAATTTTGCGGTGCGTTCTTATTGGCATGCGCAATAATTTTCTACCCCTTTCTTTATTGTAGTAGATACACATATATTTGACTAGCGAAAAAGCGATTAGGCGTTCCTAATGATAATAAATTTTGAGACCCTCGCTTCGCTGGTGCCTGAGGGCATAATAAGGAATCACTTTTTAACTTTTGGAAGCATTTAAAATTCAATACTTTTAAATTGAAATATATGGGTTCAAATTTCAATTCCTCATAATTGTTTATTTAGAAATCAAGCCCTTAGTAGAATTGTAATAAAGATAAAGTATAATGAATTTTTAATTCATAACGTTCAAAATTAAATAATTTTAGTTCGAAACTTGAAGTTAAGTAATTTAAAGCTGATAGTGTTTGAAATTGAGCAATTTTTAATTGAACCCTTCTTGGATTCAAAAAAGTGTTTTAAATTGCAAGGATTAATAGTTGAAATTTTCTTAATTGAATTCCTTGCAAATTCAGACTTTAAACATTGAGCATTTCCAAATTGAAAACCTTAATACAAAATTGAGCAGTTTTAAAATGTGAATTTTTCAATACAGAATAATTTGAAAAAGGGTTTAAAATAAAGAAATCTTGAATTTTATTAATAGATTCAAAATTGTTTTTGGTTTCAAATTCAATACTTTTATCATTATTTTAGCACATTCATAATCGAATAATTTCAGATTGAAATATTAAGAATGTTAATTTAAACGTTATTTTACAATTGCCGTCTAAAGTCGTTCATAGCTAAATAATTTCAATTACAGATGCTAACATTTCAATTTGATACTCTATACATTCAACAATTTTAAAAGCGTGTGAAATTGAATCCTTCAAAATTACAAAATTTTATTTCAAATTGGTAGGAACAATTTTAAATATAAAACCTTCAAATTATACAGAATTAAACTACTGTCGAGCAAGAAGCTTGACGCCGAGGATGAGTGTTGTGGACACTCGATATCGAACGTCGGTAACCGGTTGCTCTCGGAAAGGTTTTTCTGCAGTTTTCCTCTCCCTTGTGCAAAAAATCAAGCAAATGCGAGCGCTTCTAATAAAATTCTTGCTGCAGACTGCAGGAAAAAACTTGAACATAATTATCCAAACTATTCATCATTCGGGGGCAAATTGTCAATTTCATACTTACAAAGATTTTAGTATGGTTAAAATTCAATTTGTCAATGTTCATTCCAAACAACTGTAAATAAGGATCACTATTTTTGCATAATATTTGTTATCAAATGTCCGGTAATGTTCTATATTAATTTGTCACACTATAAAATAAGAAGATACGTAGAAACGCTGAAGTCAAAAGTAAACAAATCGTGATAAAAGTAATTTTTCCTATATTTTTTATCATGGCTTCAAGTTGTACAGTTTGTCCTTGAAGCATTAAAGTCTGTCTAATAATTAAATTGAAAATGTACATCCTTTTTGAAGACCTCAAAATAAAAAATTTTCAATTTTGGTGGCTTTTACATTGGAATTGTACAATATTAAATGTTTTTCATTTTGAGATTGTCTAATTTTGAAACTTTAATTTTGTAGAATATTGAATGTTTGAGTTTGAAGTTTAAAAATTTGGAATGTTTAATTTTCAATATAAACACTTTCAATTTAGATTTAGATTCACACGAGATTGATTAATTTCAAGATTCTTATTTAAATACTTCAAATTATAAATTGCCTAGAGTTTGAAGGTTTGAATTTAAAAATGTAAATGACTTAAAAAGTTATTGGAAAACAGGGAAATGACGAGGAATTTTTTTCCTGAGTCTTGAGTGACCACTCTGTAAAAAGAAACACACCAAAATTGACCAACGCTTCTTGGAGCATTGCAGGAGGTCAGAAAATCAGAACTTGCTTCTTAATTAATATTTACTAACATTTCAAAATGTTCTCTAAAGTTCTCGTGGATTCTAATGTCTCTCGAATATTTGAGAAGATTAGAAACATCAAGATATTCCAAAATATAAATATGTTATTTGGAAAAATTGCCGCTAAACTCTTCTTTTCCCACTGAGCACTAGAACTCCCGGACTGTTTTTGACCATTCTAAATTTCTGTTTATTATTATTTTTTGTGCAGTAAAATAGATAATTTTTTCCTTGTCGGGCGTCAATTTCGGGAGTTTTAGTTTAAAGAATATTCTTTCATTAATTTTATTTAGTTTTGTTTGCATAGTTCTCTCGGCTTTCTTGTTCATATATGAATTTAATTTAATGCCTTTATTCTTTTCTTACAGGCGGCATTGGGGGCCCAGCAGCAAATTTTTGTTACGCAACAAAATGTCGAGCACACACACAACGCATTGGATGATCATTTATTTCAGTAAAAGTGATTAATCTGATCTTTGAATTTTAATAGTACTGCGAGTAAGTATTGCATTTGTAGTTTATAGAAAGGACACCTCAGTTTCTTCATAAAAAACCTTACTCGAATAATTACGGCAATTTAAAACTTATGTTGTTGACAAACATCGATTATTAAAAAAAAAACGTTTAGTTCTATAGATTTAAAGGCTGTGAGAGGCTCATAACAGCCATTTTTTCTCTTTACTTTGCAAATATTAAGTTATAAGTTTACGTATTCTGTTATGCGCTTGCATAGAAATCTTAATTGTATGATATTAAAGTGTAAGAAGCAGATTTTTATTGAAATTGCATAGGGAATCGAAATTAAATTTAATGTGTATTTCATAGTCCATTGTATATAACATAAGCACCATATATTGTAAAAATACATTTAAGGAAAAGTAAGAAATAAAGACTTATCAATTTTTTTATCATGAAATGAAAAGAATCAATTTCATTCAAACCTCTTAAAACTGTTGCAAATTTGACTTAATTTTTTTGAGGATTTTTCTATTACATATAAATGAGCATAATCAACCTTCAAATTATGCTTTTTTAATCTGCAAAAACCAAGGGTTCGTTTTATTATTATATACTACACAAAAGGGAGAATTCCGTTTTAGAAACAAATAAGAAGGCCTTTATCGGGCCATGCTATAAATAAATATTAAATATGTATGAATGTAAAAAGGAATATAATGTCAATTTCAAAATAAAACATTAGAAAATCCATTACAAAAATTCTTCAAACTTTTCAAGCGCATGCGCGTTGATAGGTTATGTGTCACAAATTCGTAAACCACGAGACCATATTAAATATTAATTTATCGTAATATTTAAAACTAAGGATAATATGTCAAGAAAGGATAACAAGAACGCAGAATCAAGCTTGTTCAGGATCAAGTTTGCTGATACTCAACGTAAGTCTTATATTCTGAAAGAAGAAATGTAGGGACAAAATAATTTCCATAATTAAATTATCTCAATTAAAAATGACAATTGCTTAACCACAGAATCTATTAAGGACGTTGGAAGGCGACCTAATTACAAATCAAGTTCTTTTAAAATAGAACAACATACCATAATATTTGCCTCGATGTGTCCTGATGAAATTTTGGACAATTATGATGATTATGATACTAGGTCCTATTATACTACTTTAATGTTAGGCGATGTGTCAGGTTCGTAAAAATTAATTTCTGAGGTATCTATAAAAACTACTCTGTGTGTTTTCTTCAAAACAAATCAAAAGAATCCTGCGCCGTCGTATTATATAGAATTTTGTCCCACTGCGCCCACATTACTTATTACTATCATTCGACAGTAATTGGTAAGAGGAACGAAATTGCTTAAAGAACCATCCCTCTAAAGACTTTAATTGATAATGTTATAAACAAATTAATGAACAAAAGTCATTTTCCGGGATTCGTAATGTTTATAAAACAAATTTGTAGTTTGACGATTTTTCAACGAATTCCGTAAAAAGAAATTAAGCCTATTCATTGAGGAATAGTCAAGTTGTGCATTTCTTTATAACAATTGTTTAAATAATAAAGAATTGTTATCACTTTGAAAATTATCATGCTTGTAAATATTGTTTAAATAATCAACTGTTGTCCATTTTCAAAGTATTATAACAAATAGTTATTGGAATTACATTTTTATTTGATTTCGTAAAAAAAAATTGAGACCATTCATTGAAAAATAGTTGAACTGTGAATTTGTTCATAAAACTTGTTTAACTAGTTAACAATTGTTCTCATTTCTCAAAGTATCATAGAAAGGAGTATTTGTAATCGAATATTAATTTCTGTCACATTTTATACCAAAAATATAAATTTCAATGAGCTAAATATTGCCAATTCCAAAAAAAGACTTTTACTCATTAATTTATCAATAACATTATATCTTAAAAACGGAAGCCTTTAGAGGGACAGTTCTTTGAATAATTTTCCTCCTCTTACCAAGTACTATCTAATAATAGCAATGATATGGCTAATGTGGGCGCTGTGGAACCAAAATATGCGTTATCTGCAGTAAATAAATACTAATACTGATTTTGAATAGGTTTTACGGATTTAACTGAAAAATGCACAAAGTCTGGAAAGGGAGGGCCATCAAAGTTGACTGAAATTTTGAACACCTATATTGGTTCCATGGTACAAGAAATTCTTTTTCATCAGGGCGACGTTTTGAAGTTCTCTGGAGATGCTTTTATAGTTATGTGGAAATTGCAAGCAGGGATGGTAATGCACGATATCGCCATCGAAGCTATGCAAACTGCTTGTGTTATTCAGAAACACTTTGGTACCTACGAAACTGACGTCGGAGTCATCCTTAAAGGTACTTCTTGATTCTCTTAAATCTTGAACTTATTTGAAATAACACCTTTTCCGAATTTTACTTTATTTTACAGTTAAATTAGCTATAGCTGCAGGAAAAACGAGCTTTACGTCAATTGGAAATCCAAAATGGTCTTCTCATTATATAATTACTGGTAAACCTGTTTGGGATCTTAAGTATGCAGAAGGTTTATGCAAGTAAATTAGAATTCGATTTCACTGAAAGAAGTTAATTTATTTTCAATTAATTCAATCAATAATATTAGCTCTTTGTATGCAGTTTTAAATATTTATATTATATTAATAAATAACAAATTTTTCTTCAGAGGTGGAGATATTATAGTGGCCCAAAGTTGCTGGCAGTGGGTTAATCCCAATGAATATATTTATGAAAAATTGCCAGATGGGATACATACTCTAATCACAGCTTCGTCTGTTTTATATGGTACTAATACTAAAGAGTTTTTTAAAAACCTTGGTAAAGTAAAAGATAAAAAACGAAAAAAAATCCATTAAATAAAAAAAATCACGTGCCAAGAAAAATATTTAAAAAATGCTAAATTTGAAAAATCCAAAAGCTACAATAAAATATAATGCAGTTACAGAATCATCACAAAATGAAAAAGTAGCTGGTCAGTCGCGATCTTTTTCCCGAATCGCTAACAAGTTCATTCGAAACAAAAATGGTGATCTCTTCCAGCAAGTCGATTATAATCGTAAGTTATACTTTTGAATTTTTTTGGATCTGTACGAGGTATTTCACATTTATAGCCCTATTTAGCAGTCTCCGACAAAATTTAAGCATTGGAAATATGTCGAAATCTCATAAAATCTTATAAAATTTGTTATATCCCTTGATATCTTTTGCAATTTCATAAAATGCTTAAAATTGTTTAATTTTGTGTTATCTCCAAAGTTGAATGGCCAACCCCTCGTTATTTTCTTATTCTGTTATTTCTATCAATGCTAATAAATTTTAGATACCTTGAGAACAATTTGGAAAGGACGGTGATTATAAAAAGTTTAATTTCTGGCTCTTGTTAGTAGAAAATTATCTTGTGTATTGGCGTTATTTATTTGGATACTCAAAAATCTTTTTTTTAGTTTTTTTAAAAATGAAAATGTGTAAGTTACAGTTGGGAGAAACATGAAATTAGTAATAGAAAAGTAATTATTTGAATAATTATCATTTGTATTGTAGAGTCTAAAATTTATTATATAATTTGAAAATAATAGTTCGACCGAAAGTCATAAAGGCAGCAAAATCTCGGCTAAAAAATGCCCTTCGTAGTTATACACTTAGACCAGTTGTTCGATCAGTTGAATTGAACGAACCTATCGAATATCTAACTGAGATGAGGCAAGTCGTTATAGTGTTTGTTAACGTGATCACACAAGATCTCAAAAAAAGAAGATTAATCCGTCTAGTTAATTATGCATATAATTTGGTCTGTGGGTAGGTATTAATTTTATTTTCACTGAAACTTTGTACAGTCTTTGTATCATTCATTAAATTTTTTAAATGGTGAAAAAAATAATTGATTTAACAAATTACCTTATACCTATGGGGCTATACAAAAACTACGTCACACTGCCAGGGGAGGGGGGTTAACAGGTTTTGTGTAGAAGGAGGGACGGGTTGACGCAGATTGTGACATTACACATGGAAACTACAAATATTAATAACGATCATTTGCAGTACTTGAACAAATGAAAATGAGTAATTTTATTTTAGAAGTATCGAAATACGGACTTCACACTCTTTCCTTTTCCCCTCTTTACTCATTTTTAAAAATATAATTCCTCTTTTTCTCCCTGTTTTCAAGAAATTTTCCTTTTTCTAGTTTTGTCGCCAAAATGCGAACTGAATTAATAGAACCCAATAAGAAAATTCAACTATTTTTGGTTGAAAGTTAATTCTTTTCCTTCTAGAAATAATTAATTGAAAACAATTCAGAACGATAGAAAGAAATTTGAATTGTTTTGTCCTTAATCGTGTGTGCACGATTGGGAACGATTGAGTGTTGCAAAGTTTCAATCGTTCCCAATCGGGCCAATCGGTAGTAGGTTTTTGAGTTCATGAAACGACAATTTGATGGCAGCACTTTCGTCTCGCGAGCATTATTTGAAAACGTTTATTTTCTTTGTTTGAAGCAACGCATTTCGAGCAATATGTTCATTAGAAAAATTAAATAAATGTTTTGTAATCATTTTCGCGAGCTGAGAGTGCTACGCCGTATTAGGTCTGAACATGAATTTTCTTAATTTTCAATTTATAATAAATACAAATTTTAAGTTAAAAAATTGTTTCATCCCTAGAAAGTATTTGTTATTTATAGAGAAATAACCCCTAAAATTAATCAAATAAAAATTAATTTGTTTCAACATATTATCAGGCCTAGAATAAGAAAATTTATAATTTCATTACAATTAATGGTCTGAGATATATGGCTCCTAAAAATTGTTTTGCCTGGTATAATGTGCAACTGATTTCTTCTACCATATAAAAATAATATTCTCCAAAACAATTTTTTTACCTACTTCATTGAATTCTCAATTGCTGAAAATAAGACTATAAAAAATATGTCTTTTTTTGTGCATTTCGAAATTCTAGATTATTTTCTGTCTGAAATCGGATTCGGGAATTATTTTCTTGTATCCCCGTCGACTTCATTCTAGCCACTGGTTATAGTACTACATTTTTGCGAATTTCGAAAACCGTCAATCTAAATCACTTTAAAATCTTAAAAACACTTAGAAAGTGTCCAAAAAGATATAAAAAATGCACAACACACCGCGAGGACGCGAAGAAAAATTTGTTCTTGTTTACGTTATTTTTCGTCAGAGAAAACAAACGCCAGTCGCCACATAAATTGCCGCCTCGATTGAAAACAATTAGGAACATTAGGAATGGAAACATAACGCTCTATACACAATAGAAAATAATTTAAATCGATTAACAAATGGTACACCGATTAGGAACGATTGAAAACGATTGAAATTTTGACAACTGTGAATCATTTTGAATCGTGTTCAATTCATTATTTCTAGAAGGGTTTTCATTGAAAACTCTACTAATTGTATTTTTAATTCAGAATTCATCTCTTTTTGTTAAGAATTTTACTATTTGATTGGAAATTGAAATATTTTTGAAATATCGGAGTGCAGTGCCCTCGATGCGTCGAGGGCCGGTGATACAACGTTGTATGTTGTGGGCCAGTGGTACAGCTGCACACAGACCCATCAGCGCACTTCTACATTTTAATGTGCACAGATGCAATACTCCCAACTGTGCGCGTCTCATATGATACGATCAGGTTTTCAACTTACAAGTTCACGAGCACAGTTAGGAGTCTCCCATCTGTCGTAAACGATGTTGGATTTTGGGACCATATCTGATATCGTTTATCGA
>CAKNWT010195848.1:0-10817 GCA_932066315.1 Andricus coriarius
CTGCTTTAAAAAAATCGTATTTGAATAAAATAAAATTTTAATGTGTATAAAAAAATATGTCTGGATCGAACAAAATTGGTCAAATCCATATGCGTTATTTCTCAAGTGTACCCACTCAAAAAGTCGAAGTTGTCCGATCTAAATTAAACTTAGGCGAAGTGATGTGCTATTGGATAGTACTTTATGGGGAAAAAATTTTGTCATTCGGATAAGTATGGACCGTGGGGGAGGGGGTGAAATGTTGGGATTTTCGTGGATATCGTCTACTTCGGCGATTTTTAACTCTTTTGATAGCAATAAAAAAATTCTGTCTAGTACAGTTTCGATAGGGTTTTTTCACGCTCTTTCCATTGATCCTACGCAATTTTTCAAAAAATGAATATTCGACCTTCAAAAATGAAGGTCAAAAATAAATTTGACCTTTTTCTAAAATGAGACAGGTTTTTTACATTTTTTTTTGTCTTAAAAGAAAGCTTAGGTTTTTTCCTATAAGACTATGTAGATTAGAAAGTGGGATTCAAATTTTTAATTAATGAAAATAAGTGTTGAGTACTCCGGCACGTGCATGACGCTGGCGCTCGAGCCCCGCAGCGGACCGTGGCCTTCATGGAATTGTTTTTACGAAAAGTAATGATATATGCTAGTATATTTGATCGCTCTATGCATTTTTAAGGGTTGAGACTGCCATTAGTAAAATGCTTGCATTAGGTTCACAGATGAATTTTGAAAAATTTGGGAATTTTGGAAAATCAAGTTATTGAATAAGAGTTTGTGTCGAAAAAGTTGTTTTATGGATTAAGTAAAATCAAAGCTCGGAGATTTTTTCATGCAGATGTCTGGTCTTGTATCTGCCTTTCTTTCCGCCTTTCCTTTTTTTTGCGACAGTTGTTTTCACTTTGCTTCCTAATTGTCGTTTCTTTTCTTTTGGGAAGTAGTCGCATTCCGTGGCTGAGGTAAATTTCTTAAATTGAAGTCTCCCATCTTCAGTAGTAGGCCAGTCAGTGAAGCATGAAAAAGAAACCCACTTTCTAATCTACATAGTCTAATAGGAAAAAACCTAAGCTTTCTTTTAAGACAACAAAAAATGTAAAAAAAACCTGTCTCACTTTGAAAAAAAAGTCAAATTTATTTTTGACCTTCATTTTTAAAGGTCAAATATTTATTTTTTGAAAAAATGCGTAGAATCAATCGAAAGAGCATGAAAACCCCTATCGTAAATGTACTAGACAGAATTTTTTTATCGCTATGAAAAGAGTTAAAAATCGCCGAAATAGACGATATCCACGAAAATCCCAAAACTTTCACCCCCTCCCCCTCGGTCAATACTTATCCGAATGACAAAATTTTTCCCCATAAAGTACTATCCAATAGCACAACACTTTGCCTAAGTTTAACTTAGATCGGACAACTTCGACTTTTTGAGTGGGTACACTTGTGAAATAACGCCCCATATGTGTTGTTATAATAAAAAAGAGTACTTAAACAATTCTCCTTTGCTTGAATGAAACACATGTTTTTCTCAGTATATTATATAAAGTTGCATAAGTTCGGGATGTAGGATTCGATTCTCAGTGCGTGCAAATTTCAATTTTTTGAAAAAACTTTTCTCCGCGACATTATAATACTTGCATGGCAATGTTACAATACCAACATTTGAAAACTACAATATCACGTGTTGTAACGTTAGGTCAGATACACGTTCTTTCTGTATCTTATAGAGGAAGGAGGGGTTCAAGAATACCAAAAAAACACCTCACCCAATATGAGCATATCTCCTGAACGATCGAATCTTCTCGAGTGTGAGTTATTGAATTTCGGTTACAGGAATTTTTAAGCGGTCCTGCTTATCTACTAAAGTTTAAAACTGTGTCCAGATAATAGGGCAAAATCATTTTTGAAAATTTTCTCAAGTTTGGACCCTGTTGTCGATTGTACTGGCAGTTGCAAAAAGAAATGGTACGGAAAAACTTCCTGAACGGCTTAACTCCGGAAACTACTGGTCAAATTGAAAGTTGAAACTTCCGAGTTGAGGGAACTAGTGCCTGCATCGCGGAAACTGAAAAGTGAGGGCGTCGATTCTCAATCGGACTCGTCGAACGGAAACTTTCCAGGCTTTCAGAATTACTAAGGGAAACTTTCGCGCAACCACTTCCGAGTCTTCCTTGTTCGTTACTTCATCACTTTTGTTGATTCGAACATTGTTAATTTCTCACGGTTCGAATCATACAAAAGTTTGGCTAATCTATTCAAATATTGATCTAGGAAAAACTCGTATTTAAGTTCTATTTGTGAAATGGAATCAAATCTTCCGCAAAATTTGTATTCTTTCTTCAAATCTGTTATTAGGATTCAAATATAAATACAGTGAACTCTTGCTTATTTCCAGGCACATCTATTCCAAGGCTAACCTATGTAAAGTCCCCCATGCTGGGATATTCCAAATGATGAAATTCCGTCACCTCCCACCGCGGTCCCTGTACGAGTGTACGGTCTCGTCCGCGTCAGTGGCTTACCAACTAAAAATTGGCCCCAAGAGCTGGAAGCCCTCGTTCGTTAGAATTGAGTATTTTAGCATGAAGTCATGGGAATGCATATGCCTTTTTGGGGAACCTATTCTAAACGTAAAAGTAAGTCATAGATTTACGAATAGTAATATTTGTCAAGTGTAGAATGTATTTTCGGAGTCATATTTCATTCTTTTGTGGATTGACTAACTATGCTCAACTTCCTGACATTTCCACCTATCCTATCATGATCGTGACGTCATGCTAAAATACTCAAGCGCAAATGCAAGGACGCACACATGCTTACAGCGCGCGCATCGATACAAGGCCGGAGCAGCCAATTAACGTCGCTTGACAAAATCACCCCACGACTCGCAGTAGAGGTGTCCGTGTGGAAATGTGCCCGATTTTGCCCAAATAGATCCTGATCGCCAATTTGGCCCTGATTCGGCGTCCTACTTTAGAAAAAATGTAATTAATTAATCAAATATATTTCTTCTATATTAGGTTAGATGCACTTCGACCACAAACATGCATTTTGATTTGAAGATCTGAATATTTAATTGTTGAGACTTACGTAATAAGAGTACACATATACGGACACACTATTAGGTCTTAGATTGACTTTACCCAGGTTTGGCTCTGCTGACTAAAAATGTAATTCTAATGTTGAGATAAACGAGTTTGTATTTATATAATATGAATAAAAAAACATCGTGTAAAAGAGAAAGTGTGTTTCCGAGTTAAAAATCAATCGATTGAAAAAATTTTTTCTTCATCCCCTTGCCAAAAGTACGTTTTCCCGGCTGCATTTCTGTCCGGGAACAGTGACTTTTGCGGCCTGTTAGAGAACGCGATCTCTGATTGGCTGCGAGATTTTTGTGGCTCGCTGACGTAGCAACGCTCACTGTTATTGTGTACTTGCCTCCGAAAAAAATTGATCTTGACTGGTGAATGGAAAAAAGAGAGCGTCGGTGTGTTCAGCCTCAAAACTGATGGTTTAAGGTTAATATTATTGTTATTGCGAAATGGTCGACTCCTCGTCTGAAGATTCTGCGGACGAGGAAGAAATATTACGAGAAAATAAAAAATGTGTTTTTTATGCCCGCCCCGACCAGCAAAATCTCGGTTCCGCCTCGAATTTGCAAAAGTCGGGCGGGCGACCGAATCCCATGCATCCGCTCAGCTGACCGAGAGCAGCGGCGCGTCGGCACTACGTACTTTCGGCTGGGGCTGAAGAAAAATACTATACGATACATGGCCAGAAATCCAACTTTCTGGCCTTGGGTCGTAATATACTATTAATTTGGGTATATTTGAAAGATTATAAAAAATGGCAATTTACGATATTTTCATTTCTCTGAGGAAAACGACTTTTTGTAAGTTATTTTAGCCACGCGAATTTTTAAGATATTGATCGATCTTTGTTAAGATTTTTCACAGTTTATCAGCAACCTGAAATAAAAGTTTTCCTTACTAGGCCATTTTTTATTTCTAAAATTTTATTTTTTCGATATACCCTACCCAGTAAAAAAACGGTCTATAAATATTTAACCCACACTGAGAAAAATATTCACGTTACCAAATAATATTCTTTGGCTCAATAAAACTTTTGCTGACTCAGCTAAAAGTTTTATTGGTTCAACACAATATTAGGTTGGTTTATTAACACGTTTTGCTATGCAAACCAAAATTTGGTGGAACAAAGAAAACAATTTGTTGCACAAATACCAATGAAATTATTTTGTTGTACGAGCAAAACATTTTTCTCAGTGTATTATATCTATTTCCTCTGTTTAGGTTTTGATGCATTTTAAAATTACACACGCTTTTTCATAATCTTATTTTGACCAATGAGAACGTAGCGTGAAACATTGCCAGCGCCCTCAGTCGTTCGTGCTGTTCAGTGTTGCTTTCGTTCTTTTGGAGGACGCGCAATGGAGTAACTGCGTAAATAGCGCAAATGCAAAGTACAGGTGCAAGTGAATAATAGTGGGTTTTTATGAATACCGCCAAACTCATTCTTTTATAATATTTCAAGGTATTTTTTTCTAACACACATTTTGACATAAGGATGGCAGAAGAAGTGTGTGTCGACAATTTCATTCTTACACCATCTTATCCAAAAATACTAACTTCCGCCTTTAGAAATAAAATAAATTGTGTATTCTTCATTAAAATAAAATTTATAAGTACCGAACATAAAAAAATGCCTTATTCATATAATATTAATGAAAAATTTTCTTCTCAAGTTAATTAGGCATAACCATGATTAGCCAACTGGGGCTTCACTAGATCGCCTAATTGAGCATAGGTACAACTCTCTATTACAAGCCAGACCGGAGCCCAATCTGGAAGTAATTGCGGTGACAAATTGGTGCTTAACTGGTAGTAGGGAAACCTGTCTGAGACCCAGTTTAGCCCCAATTGACTTTTCCACACGGGTGGGGGTCCCTCCAGCCTTGAAATACCCAAATATTTACGTTTCGCGGCCCTTGGAATAGGCAAGAGTTCACTGTAGTCTGAAACGCTTTAAAGCTGAGGACTTGAGCATAGCTGTAAAGATTGGATGCTTTCAAATACGAGGTATCGAAGTTTTAATTTCTTCACTCGCAGAAGACATAATTGAGTGGTTTCAATTCCAATTCAATTATCAATTTGGTAGGAGTAAAAGATTATTTGGTGCTTTTAAGTTAAAAGAGTTGAAGTCTTTACCTCTAATTATTAAGCTATTTGACCTATTTAAAATGTGATTATCTCAACTCTCTTATCCGATTAATTATTGAATGAATTCTGCTCTGAATAATCCATTGAATAAATTAAAGTAAACCATACTCTCTTAGAATAAACTATCGATCAGAACAGTAAATAAACCGTTTTCATGGAGTATCATTCTGCATACATTTTGCAAATGAAGCGAAGCATTACAAATGTAAATTTGCATAGTTCATTGATCCAATATTTAGATCGTTTGCTGCTTGCTCGAAGCACTTTATTTAATTTATAATTGTCTTTGAGGCTTAGTAGATTATTCACATTAAAAATTATTCTTTTATAGACGAATCAGTATTTACTAAGATTAAATAATAAATTTTTGACTTTCATGTTCTCTGTTTAATACAATGTTCGGTGATTTATTAAAGAGGGGTTTGTGGAAATTTTTGGCCCAAACGGTATATAAAAAAAGATATGAAGGCTCGGTGAATAAATATAAATATATATATATGCAAGGGGGGCTCAGCCACCTGCGCGCCACGCGCTCCTAAGCCCACTTAAGTTTTTTCAAAGGTATACTAAAGTATCTTAACCCATCAGCGGTGGAATTTTTTTTCTATCGCGGATTTTCAACTCCTTTTCGATATATCAGCTATATTACTTCAAGTTAATTAAATCTATTAGCTAATTTACTAATTTAACTAATTAATTGAATAACTAATAATCTAACTAAGTAATTAAAACTTGACTGATTTAATTTAACTAATTTAAAAGAGATAAAACGCGTGGTAACATACGGTACTGCTAGCCGTTCATGGGTTAATTAAAGTAATTTTTAATTCCAATTCAATTTATTATTCTAAAAGGAGGTTGAAAGTTATCTGAAATGGATTGAATCTAAATAAAATATAAGGCAGGCTCTGGGGAAAAAGGGATGCTCTGGAGACCATCAGGGAGACTCTACAGGCTCTCGTGGAAGGGTGAATGAAGACATAGAGAATATAACTAGTTTCAAGGAGCAGTGCAGTGACCTCATAACACTTGAGGAAGAATGCCCACCTATCACGACCGGAGTGGTGAAAAAAGTATTGAGGGGCATGAAGAACTATTTCGTTGCGGACCAGGTGGCATGAAAAGCTTCTGGTGGAAGAAGTTTTCTTGAACCCACCAGCATCTGGCCCACATTTTCACATCATATCTAAAGTCGGAAGAGCTTATCCCGGACTGGTTGGTGGAAGGGCGCCAATAACATTATCAGTGGCCGGATTCCCATATAGGCTACATAGGCTGCAGCCTAGGAAGGAAAATTTAGGGGGGGGGGGGGGGCCAGCTGCAGAATTATCGTGCGATATGATATCTTACTGTGGATTCTAAATTGAGTAGTTAATTTCTGTTAGCCTAAGGGCGGAAAATTTCTGTTAGCCCAGGGGCGGCAAATACCTAAATCCGCCACTGAACATGACTGACCACACTGTATAAGATCTTTACAGCTATCCTAAATGATAGGATTTTACGGACAATCGAACCTGTGTGGCGAGAGATGTATGAGCAACGCGGCTGAAAGAAGGACGCAGCAGGCTGTTAAGAGAAACTGATAATCGACAGGTGCGTCTGCAAAGTTGCAGCATTCTATCAGCGACATCTGTTGATGGCCTGCATTGACTAGCGGAATACTTTTCATTCAATATCCCATACATATCACCTGTCTGTTGGAAAGCTTGAAGGTTCATCCACACAAAGTGAGATGCATAGAGAGATTGATGCCCCTTTGGAAAACCAGATTTACTGTCTCATCTGAAAAACATCGTGTCATAACTAACAGGAGCACCTTCCAGAGGGGCCGCCTTCAGGGCGACACCATGAGCCTTCTCCTCTTTTGAGTTTTGTTTTGCTTCACACTATTGTCACTATCTCTCGCACTTCGCGATTCCCAAGCGTACTTCTGCGGCAAAACTGAATATCAAAGGCACTAGCAGTATTTTTACGGTCACGCACTCGAGGCCTGATATAGTTCTCCGCGAATTAGAGAAACGAACCATGTTCGTTATCGAATTTCCGGCACAAACCGACAAGAACATCACAGCCATTGAGAATGAAAAGACAGAAATATAAAGACCTCATGAGGGAGTTGCGACGGTAGTACACAGAATATTCTGTTAAGCTATTCGTCCCGTTCATCGGTGATCTCGGAGGTGCCAAGCTTTCACTGGTTCGTAGCCTGAAAAGCACTTGAGGAAAAATTCAGAAAGCCGTCGTCCTTGGGTCGCTCCGTCTGCTCAAGGTGCACGATATTTTTGCTCATCGTAAGATGTGGTTCCAGCTGAAACGTTACCGCGATTTCGCCGGGAGCGGCTGTCCTATATAATTTAAAAAAGGGTTAAACAACCACCGCAGGGTCCTACTGAGAGCAATTGTAATCTAAAAATTACACCGGCTCCCAGTAGAACCGCGGTAAATCACACTTATGGCCACGTTTCACGACCGTAAGATGGTTGGTCACAGGGCAAAATAAAATTACGACGACAGGCCGGCGAAATTCTCGTGTGCCTTGAGGACACAAAGCGACCCAAGGATGATAGCTTTCTGCATCCATCTCGCAAGTGCCTTGGCATATTTTTTCAGGCGGGTATGGCTTTAAGGTTACGAACCAGTGATAGTTTCGCACTTCCGAGAGCAACGATCACAACTTTAGGTACAGAGTAGAAATTTCTCAAGTGAGCCTACGATTTTTGATGTTGGAAGAAGAATTAAAACTAAGTATTGGAAAATAATCTACTCATTAGTATAAGAGCATGTTATAAAATTTTTTGAGAAAAATCCATTTGTTTATTTACAATGTCCGATTAAACATTTCTGCATCGTTTGATTAACAAATTATTATTTCGTAAACTATTCATGGAGAATTGATGAAAATTTCAGGGAATGGTGAAAAATAAATGCATTTACCAATCAAATTCTGAAAAATGTGCTATTTGTTATTGATGCTAATTTATATCATTTTTTAATAAACAAATGGCGATTTGACCCTGTTCTACACACGATATTTGAAATTTTTTTAAGTAGTGGGAGACCTGAACGCTTAAGATCCAGAAACCGCTTCAACTTTTTTGTGCTCGCTCTTTGGATTAATGATAAATAATATTGTTTAGCGCCGCGAGCCGCATGCCACGGTGACCGCACGAGAGGCGCCGTTCACAGGCTTGTGCTTGCCGGTTCTCATAAAACGCGATTTTTTTGCGAAGTCGCAAGCTTCGTATTTTAGCCAAGAGAATAATGAAATCAAAGAAGGGGAACTTGTGATAAGCATGAATTTTGCAGAAAATTCCACGCTTCATGTGCAAAATGCAATCCAGGGCCATCATTGGGCAAATAATCAAGCCGCTCTCCATCCATACGTAATATATTACTGCCAAAATGGAAAAAAAGCACGACAGTTTCGTCATTATTTCAGAAAAATCGACTCACGATACGAGCGCAGTTCATTTACTCAATTCGAGAGTTATTGAGTAATTAAAAAAACCCGTGTGGAAAAATTTCGTGGCGCTGTACCGTTTCTGTCAAGTCCGCCTTGACTCGACACTGGCGCGCCACAAGCTGACTGTCCAGTGGCTAGGCTGGTATGTAACGCTCGGATCGACTAGTTTCTAGACAGATCAGCTATTTTGATAAAAATTGCTTGTTTGTTTAGTTATACAATTCTTTTTTTGTGCCATAAAAGTCCAATATATAAATTTTGCAGTTATTTAAAAATATGAAAAAAGTTTTTGTACAGAAAAAAATGAAGAAATGAGTTTCCATAAGTCTCTTGTATATAAGCCGGGTGTCGAACTTCTGATGTAATTTCCTATTATATTCTTGTAACTTTGTCCCGTCGCCTTAACACCTCGGTCATCTAAAAGTTTAATTTTTTTTCATTTTTGTCGGATAAGAATTCCTACATTTCATTACATCCTAATATTTACTTCAATAAAACATGAACAATTTTCTAAGCATTAAAAGTGCTTGATGTGTAAATAAATCATTGAAGAAAATAAATTTGGTATGATTTTACTTGCGATTAGGTTACGAAATAATGATTGTTTATTATTTCAAAGAATTATTACGTTAGGCCTAATTATCATTTACGCAACAAATAAATAACTAGAATAAATTTAAAAAATCATTTATAATAATATTTGATTTTCTGGAATATCATCAATATTATGCATAGCATTATACACATTAAAATTATTAAAAATTCAATATAAATTTGTTATAACTTTACTATAACTTTACTATATATAATTCAATTGAAGGAAAATGTTTTTAAACATTCAAAAAAAAATTGTGCTCAAGACTACAATTCTTGTATTAAGATTTCGATCACCTTTAACAATTATTCTTTACTATCTTAAATATGTAATAGTGTAGAGTTAATTACTGCTTGAACATTAGTGCAATTGTGCTTTGTAATTTCCTAAATCTTTCATCCAAAAATGATTCTTTTCTGAATTCACCTCTGTAATTTTTGTTTGAGTCGGAACCGTGATTCTATCTAGGAACAAGCTAAAATATATATAATCTTTGTATATTCAAATTCTTAACGAACTCCTAGATAGCGCGAAGACTGGGACTAGACAGCAGAAAGCTTTGAATCAAATACGTAGCACAACTAGACAGCGCCAGTGTAGCGCCAGGCTAGTATTTCGTGATTAGACAGGCTTGAGAAAAACTGTACTGGCTTGAGCATGGTTCAAGACTGCCACGAAATTTTTCCAAAAGGGAAAAATTTGGAGATGAAAATGTGAAAATTTTTTTTTACTTTTCTGATGGGGCTGCATCGCATTATAAAAATAAATTCAATTTCATCAATCTTACGAAACATCAAGAAGATTTTGGGATTAGTGCTCAGTGGAATTTCTTTGCGACCACTCATAGTAAGGGGGCTTGTGGCGGTATCGGCGGGACTCTCAAGAGACAAGCCGATCGAGCTAGTTTGCAAGAGTTGATGATAAATAACCACATCACTACTCCTCGAAGTCTTTTTGAATGGGCGGAAAATCATTTTTCAAAGATCAAGTTCAATTTTTGTACTCAAAATGAGCATGATCACAGCAGTATCATTGCTATGATCCAGTCGATGATAAAAGGATTGTCTGTAGGCTGTTCTCAAACGACACCGTTTCTTTTGAAAATGTAACCTCGGTGGAAAAAAAACAAAAATTAAATTTGACTGAGCGTACATTTCAGGGTGAATTTATTGTATGCCATATATGCCTTAGACGTAAAATAAGAATTTCTGATATTTTCATAATTCTGATGAACGTACGGAATATTCCGTGCCTTCATGGAATGCTGAGTGAGATGACCTTGTGGCGCACGCCTCTCGAGCGGGCATCGCGGCACGCGGCTCGCGGCGCTAAACAATATTATTTATCATTAACCCAAAGAGCGAGCACAAAAAAGTTGAAACGGTTTCTGGATCTTAAGCGTTCAGGCTTCCTACTACTTAAAAAAAATTTCAAATATCGTGTGTAGAACAGGGTTAAATCGCCATTTGTTTATTAAAAAATGATCTAAATTAGCAACAATAACAAATAGCACGTTTTTAAGAATTTT